>QFET01010098.1:0-17989 GCA_003316355.1 Tuber calosporum | reverse complement strand
CCTCCCTCCCCTAATTCGTAACCATGTCTCCTCTTACATGCGTGAGCAAAAAAAAAACAATCAGCATCAGATTTGATTGATTTCCCAATATTATGCAACTGAACATATGCTCATCCCGTGATGGCACAATGATAACCATACAAGTAAACCAGTCCCACTACGGTATCAGTATCATACTCCAAGTCGACCTTTCCCCCCCCCATGGCACTTGAGAAACGTACAGAAATATCGCAACGCCCGTAGTCTACTATACCACAATACCTACTGGCAACTAGAATTGATTAGATTCAATGTGCGAGTACTTTACTCGTAGATGGCCTCCGTCTCACTCTTGCCCTTGATCTTCCCCCTGGGAAACTACCTACCTATCATACGGTACCTGCCTGCTTGCCTTCTGTGGGGTAGTGCTTAGTATAGTCCAACACCGAGCGAGCGAGCGAGTAAACCCTCGAGTGGGGACCACTACCCTTACCCTACAGCAGCACATGCATTACGAGTATAATATTGTGATGGACGGGCACGTTTTCACGCATCATTATGAACCCCCCCCCACCCAACCATCTCCGGAACCAAACCGGTCAGTGAGCAGGCAAGAATATGCAGCGAGGGGAAGGCAAAATATAGAAAATCTAAATCGTAGATGCTGTGATAAAATTGGAGGCAACAGTACTCGTATGCGGTGGTGGTAAGTGAGGATGATCCGGAGCATAAAAGGGGAAACGAATGGAGTTAGTACTGGTATCGATATGGCACTCAGTATATAACGGTAAAATCCGGAATGACCGAGAATCACGGTACCCTTTTTTTCTACCGTGGCGTTTAGAATCCCCCCCTCCCCTTTCGCAGTACAATGGAGGAGGAGGTTCTCCGGGTATCATACCGGTTTACCGTATGCTAATTCTCGGAGGACAGTGGAGTGAACGAGTCTGGGAGGAAAATCCTTGGAATCATCTCTACGAGTGTCAATACAGATTTCAATGTGAAGGCCATGTCGACGGCATTAGCAATAGGATATACGACGGTATCGTAAAAAGCTGAAGTTGGAAAGTGTGCCGAGTATGCTTGTTTCTCATGGTTGAAGATATTCGGAGGGATGATGATACAGTACCATAAACCATATCACACGGTGACACACCTTTTATTATAGCATGCCCACCCTCCCCACCACCCCAAGGATGTCAACGTCTTTTTCACACACAATCTTAAAAACAAGCCGCGTGGCAGACACAGGTTCTTGTACGAGTATCATATATCCAAAATGCGCCAAGAACCTCCGTACCGGTATCAACAGCTGTCATCGATACGATACTTTCCTGAGCAAAGTTATGATAACAAATACAACAGTTGGAAAGGTAAGGTTTTGAAACCCCCCGAAATCAAAGAAAATCATTGCATAAAGTTTTATCATAGTTTCGGATTTGCTGAGCTTTTTTCGTAGATTCAGCTTTTAGAAAGGCTACGGATGTATATGTATTTTCAGTGAAAAAAACAGTTTTCGACTTGTTATAGTAAGTACTCATCATTTTTCGTTTTTCCTAAAATCACCTCCTCATGCTCCTTGGTATGATTGGTTTTATTTTAGTAAGTAATTATGCACGAAGGGAGGGGGAGGGGCATTATCCCTCACGACAAGAAAAAAAAAAAAAAAGGTCCCATTTAAATTCCCTTTCGCCATATTATTATAATACTGTATAACTTCCCCACTAACCGTTATTATAAAAATTTTCCCTTGAGTCATAGGTGGTATATAACTCAAGTCGCGGAGTCAGGTATATACTAGGGGTATTCAAAGTTGGAATGTAAGATTTTGAGCAAAGGTAAAAAAATGCGGGATCTTGCATTAGGGTACTTGATGCAATAAGCCAATTGTGTGACCAGAGTTTTAGTAGGATATTTGAGAACTCCATGATAATGTACATAATCCAGGGTAAGAGCTAGTATAGCTTCACAAGAAATGTTTTCTTGAGAGAAGTCAGGAAAAGAAAAAGTGCAGACAACACAATGTAAATCATAAAGGAAAAGCAAAGATATCAACAGTCATGTTACACATACCAACCCCCTATTCAGAATAGACAGAAAGCAAGATAGCAGTACGAATTAGATAGCCTGAAAATCACCAAAAAATTGGAAAAAATAAAAAATGAAGTCTGGTATGTCAAAAAACAAATGATCAAAGAACTTGCTATAAAGGTACCAAAAAAATTAGAGGTTAAGGATGGTAATAGGTAGGCCAACCTCTTCAAATTTACCATTTGCGTTTTCATTGATAGTTTGATAGCCTATCTTGTACCCTTTACTTTACTTACCTTATATTACCTACCTTCATTACTGTCCTTTTACCTGCTGTATCATACCAACATAAAAAATATCTGTTTCATCTTGTAAGGTAAAGTAATAGTACTTTAGCCGCTCTGGCCTGTGACAAGCTTACATGAAACACTAAAGTATGCTAATTTTTTTCAGGTTTTCTAACTTTCAATGCCCCTGGTACTGGTACAGTACAGGGCTACAGTTGTGGCTGACTATAACGAATAACAAGTACAAGACTGATCTTATCCAGTATTACTAGGGATTTTTCATAGTAAAGATAACTAAGTGGGCTTAGTCAAAGATACCAAATAAGAGGTATTTGTTATCTTTTTTTTCCACCTATTGATACTAGAATTAAGGGAAGTGTAAACTTCCAGACCCTTTAGCGAGGAGGCACCCTCAGTAAGACATGGCAAGACATGGTAGCAAAAGTTTCTTGATTTTAACTACTGTAGCAAACCAAGTCATACAGTGGCTGACAGGGGGTGCTGCCTTGCTAAGCCTGTCAACAGTTTAGTTGTAGTTTTAGCAATGATACAGAGGAATCAAAGCAACAAAGCTATCAACTCCTACAACAGTACCATGAGCTAAAAAGCAAGTGAAAAATAGGATTGACAATACTTGAAATATATGTAATCTGTAAAAAGAGAAAAAAGTTAAAGGTGAGTAAAAGTATGAAGTTGAAAGAGTTTGCAGAGCTGTTTCCTTGTATGTAAATGATCTAATGAAAAGATATGTGTATGGATTAAATGAAGTACTTATTAGAATGAAAATAGGAGCAGAATCAGAAACTGGTACCTGGCTATCCAAATCTACACTGTCAATGAAATTGAACAATAGTTAACAATATTTGAATATCAATCTCAAAAGAAGTGATAATTGGAAGAGGAATGCCTGCAAACAACAATTTTCAGTCTTGGATGCAGACATAAGTGAATAGGTTGACTGTGCTCAGCTTGCAAGTATAATTATCAGAGATAATGTTATACTCACTGTACTTAGTGAATTTGTTCAAGAGATGGTAGAATATCAAGATGAAGAGGTTAATGAAGGAGAAAATTAAACAAAGTTTGTGTTCTCATCAGGTTGACTGAATGGTATGAAAAACTAGTATAGATTAACCAGGGTAAGAATATAGGGAGAAACAAAGGTAGATGACCCAGAGGTATATAGGATAGCTGAGATGAAGACTGGATTAAAGGCAAGGTTGAAGGATTTTACCCTACAAGATATATCAATTGTAATAAACTTACCTCACAGTAAGTCCAACTCCCAATTCAAAATTCTTCTATAATACTTATAGCAAAAATAATTAAACTAATATATAAATTAGATATAAGATGTTGCCAGATTCAATAATTGAATGAAAAAATAAGTTCAGAAAAAGAGCAAACAAGATTAAAACTCAGGTTACTATTTTTATAAAAGTAAATTCACTTAGTATAACAGGCGCTAGCCTGTATGAATGGTTATACAATAACGTCACCCACCGGGAAGTGAGACAACACCGTGATATGACACAGTCTCAGATTACACCATAAACAGCAACCCCAGAGCAGGACCCCTCCCTCCAAACAACGCAATTCTTATGCTATTGAAATAAAATTTAAACGAGAAGAAAGCCATACAAGAAACAAATAAAATGTCGGAAAAGGATGATCTGAATTGCCTAGAAACTTGAAACTGCTAGTTAGATAATATAACGGTATGTGGGCATGAGAGGGGGTAGGACTACATACTAGAAAATAGGTTAGAATGTAATAGTAGACTTGCGCGGACGTAGATTCATACATAGTGCGGGTGGTGGAAAGAGTAGGGTAGAAGGAGAGAGGATTGGGAGGTGTGTAGAGGAAGGCAGTGGTGCTAAAACGATAGTAGAACACCACTCAGAATCACTAAGATCCTCCGGCCCACTATCATCAGTAGAAACACCTTCCGAATCAATCACCAGAACATGCGGAGTTGCTGCAATGGTGATGATATTTACCTGAGGGCCACGCCGTTTTGGTGTAGCCAGAACAGGAATATTGGCCGTTGATGGTAGGGGTAGTTTTTGCTTGATCTTGGGTGGGGGTGGGCCTTTTCGAACACGCAATCCAGTACCAATCCGAATGCTGCTCCCTTTTGCTATCCTGCATGTTTTTTTTTTCTTCTCATCTTTCTCATTACGTGCATCACGTAACCTCATGAGTGCTTCCCCATCTAGAACCCGCGCTTCGCTCAGTTTCCTCCGATCTGTTTCATTATAGAGTTCATCCCCGGTTTGAAGCTTTTGACTAAGCTCTCGCCACAATTCCTTCGATGCTATCTCCTCCTCTAATTGGTGTCCCAGCGAGCTCATGATGCCTTTTACTCGATCCATAGTGGGATGTGAATTGCCAAGAGTAATCTTGTCCAGTAGGTGCCCTGCAGCTAGTACCTGGTGGCGTATTTCCCGGCTTCCACTTGGTGATTTGATAATGCCAAGCGTATCGCGTCTTTTAGGGATCTTGGGGGCGAGCTTGCCGAGAACTCGCCGGGCATTCAAGGGATAGATACCAGTAGAGGAGAAGGATTGCCGGATATTGTGAGTGGAGAAGGTTGCCTGCCGCGCCTCGGTTAAAAAAGGTATGAAGATAGATTTTTTAATTCCGGCAATGTTCTGACCGGAGCGTATATAGTTGTCGACTGCAAGACCGTAAAAGTGTTGGTACGGGCTAAATAGTCCAACATCAAGAGGCTGGAGCAGGTGGGTAGAGTGGGCTGGAAGGCAAAGTAGCAAAACATTGTGTGAAAAACATCTAGATACAAATTCAAAGGTAATATGTGATCCATGGCCATGAAATATTAGGAGGCGCAGGAGATCGTCACATTTTAACTGTGTCTCAGGAAGGAAAACCTGCTGGAGCCACTCTAGTGCCAATTGATCATCAATCCAGCCCTTAGGTGAGTAGCTTAACCTATAAGCCTTTTCCTTTTCAGTTAAATTCTTATACCAGCCCATATAGTGTCCTGCGCCCTTGTTGATCACAAAAGGTGACAGTACACTCCCATCTGCCCCAACTGTTTCTATCACAGTTACTAATTCTCGTTCCCTATCATGAGTCACCCGTGGGTTGCGCCTTCCTCTCCGACACAACACCTTCGCCTTTGCTGCTAAGCCCATCATAAAGCCTTTTCGTCCATGTTGAAAATTTGTGCTGGCCCTAGGCCATACTGCCGTATCAATCCTCCTAACTTCGCAAAGTAATCTTGTAGGATATCGGCATCGTTGGCATATGCACGCTGACGCTCAAGTTGAGTACTCAGCTTCAGAGCTAACCCTGGATGCCTCTTGAGGAATCGTGACACCCAGTTTTTGCCAAGAGGGAGGGGTAGAACACCGATGCGCTTCTTTTCTAGATGCAAAGCCATATCCTTCACCATGTCAAGCCTTGGTGGGAATCCGATATCATCCTGACTAAAGCACCATTTGACTATGGCATTCTCCTCGGCTAGAGTAAGACGCTGCTGCTCTTCATGCGCCTCTACTCGGCTCATAGTGCTACCAACCATTCTCCGATAGAGGGTTCGTCGATTCACCTCAAAGACCTCGCTCGCAGCAGGAACATTTGGCTCATCCCCGACCCGTATAGCCCGGATTGCCTTTTGAATGCGTTCCTCATAGTCTGAATCGGTCTTCTTTGGTGGTGTTATTGTTTTTGTTGTGATGTGGATTGGTTACACCACTCAAAAGCGGGGGTGATAGATCACTGTAACGCCACATTTCGGTAGGTTCTGGCTTGTGTCACTTCTAGGTGTTGTGACACTACACGGTGGCTGATGTTAGAGCCTAAGCGGTAGCCTGCTATTGCTTTGGTGTCTAAGGAAGACCTGCTAAAAGGCGAAGACAAGGGGAGTACCTTAGAATGGTTTATAGAGCGAACAGGAACAATAGGATCGCTGTTCAACCAAGTGTATTCACTGTCTAGGTATATGTCTGAAATCTGATGTCTGCTGCTAGCCAGGAGACCACTCTTAAATACATGAAATCTTTCCTGCAAGAGCTGAGGCTCTGGAAACCCGGAGCCCCTATCATTACCGGTGAGTGTACAGCTACTGGCATCCTGTGGCCCTGCTGGAGTCCTAGAAAGGCTGGGGCTTTCCCACAACACTTCCTCTATCCCACCGCTGGTATACATGACCAGTTCCTTCCCTTGGAACACCGGGGGCACAATCATGCCGATCCTTCAAAGCATATAGTTATCAGGGTGCCGGAATCTGGAGATTCTAGTAGGGAAATCAAATACAAAAGAAATCAAATCAAATGAATGTAATCTGACAAAGAAAAGGCTAACGAGAGTGGGAATAGAGGTACTTGCACATGTACACATGTTACACTTAGATTAAACCAAATATAAGCTTGGTTAATTAACAAATCAAAGATTCCTGTGGCATTTCAAACAGTGAAAATTAATTCCTATAATCAGCCAATTGTATGCTATACAATAAAAAAGAATAGAGGCTTTTGGGTATCTTACATAAGTTTTTGGGAAAGCTCAATTATTATATAAGTGTACAGATCAACATATTAGTTAATAACTGATAATATACTTACTCAGTTATCCCTGAAAAAGTTACCCATGCAGTATACTAGTCTAATATACCTTGTATTGAACTATGTTAAGCTAATCTACCTTCTTTTGAATATTATAGTCTGGTTACAGCTACATAGAGTTGGAATTATTCAATCACGAAAGGCAAGCTTCCTGTGACGATATATTCTCTACATAGTTGACTATTTTGAAAATAATGAAAAGGCTGCTTCAAAGCTAAATATCCTACCGGTTATTTATATAATGGATGCAGTACAGAATACAGTGCACACTAGCATTATACTTCATTATTGGTAAAAGGTAGGATTAATAACCTCCATCAACTACATTTTATATAAGATTTGACAAGCAAAGATATCTATCACTTCTCTTGTTGACTTTAGCTATAATAGTCAAATAATAGAAAAACTAGCTAATTGAATCATAGATTATGATAAAGATATGTCTGACATTACGCTGAGTCAAAAGAGCATATCAACAACTGAGTTTGTTCTCAATATACAGAACAGATATGACAGAAGTAGTAGGGATACTGATTTAACTGTAGGTACGATGATAGCAGTCAGAATAATACAAATGGGGTGATATCTATTGCACATGTTAAAGCATATATCAATCACATCATTACCCTTTTTAAACAGTTTCCTACCAATATACTTTCTGTTTCAAGATCTTTCTTACTAATTTCAACAATCATCTACCAACTTCGGAAAATACATGAAGGGTTCCCCCAACTATCAAGCTAAGAATAAGATACAGGTCAACCTTTACAATTGGCTTTAACTTGATTCTTCAAGGTCTGAAAATGATGTGATTTCTTATAAGTTATTCTTAGATCCATTAAGGACAATTGTGCAATCACTAATACTAAAATCTCAATTCCATATTCCCTGATTTTCCCCTATTGCCCCTGCCCTAATTGTAGGCCTGTCTCCAAAATACACACAAAGCTAGGTTGCAGTTGAGTCTTCAGAAGCCTGGTTCCAGCCACAACTTAGTAGTAGTAGCATTTCCTGATAGATGCTGAGTTCATACTCTGTAAGAAAATATGATACTTAAGTACTTTCCACTCTCAATTACGATACTTTGTATTATCCAAAATGTAATAGTCTATAAGGTATTACTTTATCTTGTTCCTTTTAGCTCCTTAAATATATATACATTTTCAATATTTATACTCTTGTATATTGACTGTTCCCTTTTTACTACAACTCCTAGCGGGTTTCAAAAACTTAGATACACTTCTGAAATGGGAACTGCAGATTGTGTAGAGTTAATGCCAAAAAGGAGAATACAAGTGATATTTTGTATATAAGATTTGGTGTAGGCAAGAAGTCAGCCTGAGGTGCAACTTAAAATGTTATATATACAATTTGACTTTGACTAAAGTAGAAAGATGCATGTGATATCAAATGATTACAGCTATATATTGTTTCTATAGAAAAAAAATGTAATAGCTTATTCCTTCAGTCTTAGAATAAACAACAGCATGAACTTACTCAAACAGGCTTCATATAAGACTATCTAGTTTTTAATTTGGGATTGCTTACCAACCCATATTGAACACAATCTGCAAGATTCAAATATTGTTAATTTGACTCTATATTTGGCTGAGCTCATTCTGGATATTTAACCAAAGCACTTCAGTAGGGTTACAGTCTGACTATTGGGCAGGCTGCTGTATTAATTCTATAATATTCCTGTTCCTATATTAATGTTACGATCCTATGCTGTCAGCTGACTTGCAACAGGTAACTACTACGCTGTAGGTTGGATAATGATTACCGGGCCATACTTATAGTATGGTACCGGGCGTGGTACTAATCTCAGCCACCTAGGTAGGAGTACTATTGCAACGAGTAGTACTAGGCGAAGATCCACTATTGTTCTTAGGCATATGCCTACATTGTATTGATAGCCAAAAACCTATAGTTGCTATCGCACAACACTAATAGAGGAGCGGGAAGGTAACGAGGTAAAGTAATTGTATAGAAAAGAACTTAGAGGGTTGCGTGAAGAGTCCTAACTACAGGCCACCTAGAGGTCCTTATAGGAACTCTTCCCTCAACCCTAACCCTGGTGACTCATACCTATGAGTCACACTCTCGGCATGACTCATATTGAGTCATACTATAAAATCCATCAGCTGACTCCTATAAGGCAACTGCGCAGTGTTTCCAACCAATCAAAACTCATATAACAAGTCATGTGTTCTAAAGTGGTCACATGTGCGACACCCATGACTCATAATGTGAGTCATGTGCAAAAATCCTTACATCATATGACTCACCAATGTGGGTCATACGCACGATCAACCAATCACAATATAACAATGATTCCACTAGTGTGCATCATGTGAGACCCCATGACTACTCCTGAGTCATATTGCGAAATCTAACAGCTTTATGACTCATAACTATGAGTCATGTGAAATCCTGCCTGGCTTAGTCACCAATCGTGACATTAGCTCTCCTCTCCGATCAGCCTGAGTCCCATCAGGCTCAACGTCCTACTCTCCTTAGGCTTTCCCCAAACTTGCGCAATTCCTTTTTCAACTTCCGGCCCTGATGGTCGGCCTGCTACCAACTTTTGCGGACTTCTTCCAATGTTAGGTTTGCCATTCTGATCGTTTGATCTCGGTCGGCAATCATCCTCTGGCAGGTCTGCATGTCCAGTTTTTAGTTCTAAATTCTGGCTTTAGCGGTGCCAAGTTGGTTTCGTAACCCCTCAATCTGTCGTTCCAGGCATCCCAAATCAGGACTAGTATCTGTTTCAATATTTTTGCTCCCCTCTCTCCTCAACTGTGTCCTCACAGTTGCCTTTCTTTTCGGTATGGGTGAATCATTTTCATTCAGGGGTGCCGCTTCCCCGGTGCGTCTGGGGTAATACACTGCATCGATTTTGTCATGTCAATGTACAGGGCAGTTGTCCTTGAAGCAGTGGATCCACGACATGTCCTTGTGAGGTTGTTCTTGTTTGCGTATTTTTGGCTGTTTAGGAAACCAATTAGATTATTCCTTATAGCGTAAATGAACGTGGCAGTTGTCGTCATAGCAGGCAGTCCATGAATGAGCGTTATGTTCTGCCTGCTTTTCTCTTTCCTCCTGCGTTGCATATGGGAGGCTCGTTGGTGTGATAGCTCTTGGGCTATCGCCCCAACCGTTGGCGGGTCCCAAGGTTATTTGTTCCTTTGGTTGTTCCTCCACAGTTTCGATCTTGACTGTAACCCATTCTGAGCTTTCGTGGGTACTGCTGATGGGAACCTTCAATGGCGATGCTGGCATTATTGAAATTCTCAGCAGGGTACCACGTTTTGTCGTGTTCAGGAGAGTAGCCGATCCACTTGGGTCTGTATTGCAGGCCTCTTCGGTGTACGCGTGAATCAATGATTTCTTCTAGTTCGTACTTGCTTTCTCCCTCGATTTCGATAGGAGGTAGTGGGGAATGTCTTTGTGAGGGGAATTGATTGTTGTGATAGTGTTCGAGGAGTGAGATGTGGAAGGTGTTGTGGACCTTCATCTGTTGGGGCAGAGTCAATTTATAGGCACTTGTGCCCACCTTTGTAAGGATCTTGAATGGTCCGATTTTCTTGTAGTCAAGCTTCTTGCATGGTCTTATGGTCCTGATGTTCCTTGGCAGTAACCAGACCATATCGCCTGACTTAAGATTCGGATCAGGTTTTCTGTGCCGATCTTAATTCTGCTTTTGTTTTAACTGTACACAGACCATTTCCTGACATAGGATACTGTGCAGCTGACCCATTTCTTCCTAATCAGTTCTATCTTTTGGTATCATGTGGTCAATTGCCTCATGCTTCGGGTAGTTACCATATTTCACATAGAGTGGTGTGGTCTTTATTGTTTCTTGTCTTGCATTGTTGTATGCGAATTCTGCCAATAGTAGTAGGTCGGCCAAGTGTCCTGTTGATAGTTGATATAGGCTCGTAGGTATTGTTCGTGTATCCTATTTCTCCTCTCAGTTTGTCTATCGGTCTGAGGATGGAAGGCGGCACTCAACCTCCTCTCTATCCCCAATGATTTCATTGTTTCTCTCCATAGTTCTGATGTGAACAAGCTTCCTCGATCTCTGATAATATCCTATGGTAGTCCATGTATGCGAAATATTTCCCTCAGGAATATTTGCACAAAGTCATTAGTATTCATCTCCTTGTTTCAAGGTATGGGGTGAATCATTTTAGTTAATCAGTCGATTACTACCAGTATGGCGTCATAGCCGGCTGATATTGGGAGGTTGGTGATGAAGTTCATTGCTATGGATTTCCATAGTTGGTGTGGTGCTTCGTTTGGCTGTAGTAGTCCATATGGTGCATGCCGGATTGCTTTTGTCCTTTGGCAAGTATTGCCGTTTTTGACATATATTTTAATATCGTCCCGCATCTTTGGCCAGTAATACTGTCTGGCTAGAAGGGCAGTAGTTTTGCTTGTTTCGCTATGGCTGGATGTTGGTAGATCGTAATTTTGTCGTATTATCGTTGTCCTTATCGCCTCCTCTTCTGGGACCCAAATTTTCCCTTGATTCCCAAGGTATACCTCCTTCCATTGGCATGCGCCAAGTGCTACTCCTTTCATCTCCTTGTCTCCTCTTGCCAGGGCATCATGGATTGCCCTTATATGTATATCAGTTTTGCTTGCTTCACAGATTCCTGTATCCTCTTGTGTAAACTTCACAACTTCTATTACTTCAAAGTAGTGTTCCGTTGTTAGCAGGATTCTGTGTTTCTGTTGAATCCTTTCGTTATTTTTTCCTTGGGATGTCTTTTACTCTTCTCGTTAGGACGTCGGGCTTCCCTCCTTCTCTTCCAGGTCGGTATTGTATTTTCATATCGTATTAGCTGAGTGTTTCGCTCCAGCAAATTTGTTGGTCATTGAGTTCTTTTGTAGTAGTAAAGCGTACCAGGTTCTCGTAATTGGTAAGTACCAATACTCGATGTCGACTCCCTTTTGCATATCTTCTCCACTCTTTTAGAGCTTGCATGATTGCTAATAGCTCTTTGTCATGTATGTCGTAGTTGCATTCTGCGAGTGACATCGTTTTCGCGTGGTATGCTACTGGACGCCATTTTGCATCATCCCCTTTTTGTGATAATATACCGGAGCATACATATTTTGAGGCATCAGTTTCTATCATGATCTTTTTCTCCAGATCATAATAGACCAGGATTGGTGCAGAGGTTAGGCGTCAGCGCAGTTCATCGAATGCCTGTTGTTGTCAGTCCGTCCAGTTCCATTACACTTCTTTCTTGGTGAGCTCAAATAAGGGTTTGGCTATACGGCTGAACCCTTCTATGAATCGCGTATAGAAGTTGCAGAATCCCATAAAGCATTGTATGCCCTTCTTGGTCTCTGGTGGTTTCCATTCCCATATTGCTTCAGTCTTGATAGGATCGACACTGACACCGTCTCCATCGATGATGAATCCCAGGTATTGTGTTCGTTCTTTGTGAAACTCTCACTTAGATGGTTTGAGTGTGAGTCCTTCCTTCCGCAAGGCTTCCATGATATTTCTAACATGACCTCAGTGTTGTTCAAGGTTCTCCGAGTATATCAGAATATCGTCTAGATAGACAATACAACTGATATCTAGGAAGCGGCTCAGGATTCTGTTGACCCATCTCAGAAAGGCTGCTGGGGCGTTCTTAAGTTCAAAGGGCATGACCATACATTCGTATATATCGTATTTTGTCGTAAATCTTGTTTTCCATTCATTTACATCTTTGATCCTGATATTGTAGTAGGCATTTCGGATATCGAGTTTGGTAAATATTTTGGCTGTCCTCAGTCTATCCAAGGCTTCCCCTATCAGTGGTAACGGCTATCAGTCCCTTTTGGTGACTTCGTTGAGTCCTCTGTAATCCACACATAGTCGTAGTTTGCCATCTTTCTTTTTGACAAACAGGATTGGTGATCCTCCGTTCGCATAAGAATCTCGGATCCAGCCTCGGTTTTTGTTGACACGGAGGTATTCTCTTAGTTCTTCCAGCTCTCTTTCTTCCAATGGGTACAACTTTCTTGCTGGTACCGTTTCCCCTTTCTTTAGGTTGATCTCTAAATCAACCTTCGCACTGTGTGGTGGTAGCCGTGTTTCTTCTTCCTCTTTGAACATGTCCAGGTACTGGTGTTATTCCCTTGGAACAATATTCCGTGTGTTCTCCTTTTCTTGTCCTCTCTTTGCCTTGATGGCCAATTCGGTACTGATATTTATTGCTTCAATCTTGCTAGGCTTGTTTGCTTTATAATCCTATTTGAGGATCCCTCTAACCTCGCCCCTTCAGTAGAACTTTCTGAAGGAGGTGGCAGAGATCTCGTTGATCTTGATTCTTCGGCGATCTGATAGGTCGGTACTTCCAAACCCGGCTTCGCCTCTCATGGTGGAAGCCAATTGCTCTACTACTTCGCATTGTCCTAAGACAATCTTTTCGCATAATACCAGAGCGATTCTGCTTCCTGGCTCGATTATATAATCTTCCTTTCCCAGGTTAACCAGTACTACCTTGATTTTATCCGTATAGTCAGCGTCGATTACTCCCGCATTGATAGTAATCATATGTTTAACTACCAATCCGCTACGTGGGGCAATCCGCCCATAGGTGCCTTCCGGTGGTTTGATAGCTATTCCGGTACTAACAAGTTTCTGGTCTCTTGCCGGTATCATGACTTTTTCACTTGCATACAGGTCGTGTCCTGCTGCCCTTGCTGATCCCTTGTTAGGAATCGTTGCTATTTCGTTTAATCTTTGTATTTTGATGTTCTGGACATCCTTGGCCTGGATCTTAGAGAATTGCATAGATAAATTCTCTACAAGGGCTTCTGCTTCGGGGACTAGGTCCACCGCTGCCGAGCTTTCTAGGCATACCGTTGTACACCTCTCGCTATTGAAAGTAATCTTGTTGCTTTCCTAGTCGATTTTGGAGTTGTGTCTTCTTAGCCATGGCAGCCCTAAAACCGCCTCATGGTTGGGCAAATCTGCGATTTAGAAGGTTGCCACTTCCCTATGGCTGCCAATGTCCATAGGTACTTCCGCTATATGGGTAATAGGTCCCATAGAGCTTGGCTCCCCATCCGCAAGGTAGATTTCTCTTATTTCTTTTGCTTTCTTTGTTGTATGCCATGTCGTTGGCTGAATTCCTTATCGATAAAGTTTTCTGTAGCGCCTGAGTCAATCATACCGTTAATGATGACTGTCTTGTCCTTGCCATGTAATTGCATTTTGACCATGGCATGGTCTTTTTCTTGTTCCAATGTTTCCGTGTTTGCAAGTGCAATGTAGATGTTGCCGATTCTGATAGTTTTGGTTGTCTTGTCCCGCAGCCCATCTCTTACTAGGGACTTTCTTCGTTTCCCGACTCGTCAGAGATTTCTCTGATCTCCGTTTCGTGCAGATTGATTCGTAGTTTCCAGCGGGTATTGTTAGTCTTGCTGTTGAACTGTCTAGTATAGTCCTTCTCATCTCTTGCATTTCGGCAGTCACTGAATCTGTGTCCAGGCCTGGCGCATCCCAGGCATAGGTTGTTGTCCCTTCTTCTTGTATATTCTGCTCGTGTGAGGTTCAGTCGGGGGCGTCTTTTGGTCACATCCAGGTCCATTGGGTCTCCGCGAGTTTCTGTATTGTTACCTGATCTCCATGTTCCATTATCATTATTGGGAGTTCCCGGTTATCAGATAAAGGTGCTGTTGTTCCCTTGAAGGTGTTTGATCATATAATCCTATTTTCTTTCTCAATTGCCCTTGCTGCAAGGGCATCGACATTTGTAGCCACCATATGGTCTACTGCCCATACGTCTTGGAGCGTTCAGTTAATTCCTCTAAGGTACTGTCTTATCAACGTTCAATCGTCCTCATCGGCCTCTATGGCTGTTAGGCGAAAGTCATTCCCGTATTCAGTAACTGGTTCTTTGCCTTACCTTAGGCGGTCGAGCTTTGTCCTCGCTGCATTTTCTGTGTCCACATCCCCCAACTGGTCTTTGAGGGCTGCAGTGAATTCCTCATAGGTAGTTCAGGTCTCTATTTTGCGCTCTTCAGAAAATGCAGTTATCCAGCTCGCTGCTGCGTCCCTTAACAGGCTTTTGACGTAGGTAATGCATTCTATATGTCGTGTTTCACATGTTGCTTCAAAGTATAATTGGCATTGTACTAAGAAGGTTCGTAGTTTAGTCCTCATTCCATGGAAGGTAGGGAGTTTCTCGGCCATAATTAGGTTATTGGTCATTTCTCGCTGTTTGTTGATCAGGTTCAGGATTTCTTGGAACTGTGCAATTGGCAACCCTGCTAGTTGAATTTCTGCTCCCACATTTTCCTTTGCTGGTCCTGGAGCAGATATTCTTGCCGGTTTGGGTGTTTCGGATTCTAGGGATCCGGCTGGTGAGGCAGGTTCAGGTGTGACGGGGCATGCAGTCCTGTGTGACTGACTTCTGGATAGGTTTGTGTTGAGTGCTTCTTCGAGTACAGGACGAAGTGTTGAGGTATCGATTTCTCCCTCTTTAAGGTCGATATCGTTGTCAGTAAAGTCCGCCGTTTTGTAGTTAGGGGTTGCTTAGGTGACACAACCAAATATTACGATCCTATGCTGTCAGCTGACTTGCAACACGTAACTACTTCTCTGTCGGTTGGATGAAGATAATCGGGCCGTCCCTATACTATGGTACCAGGCGTGGCACTAATCTCAGCAATCAAGGTAGGAGTACTATTGCAACGAGTAGTACTAGGCCAAGATCCACTTTTGTTCTTAGGCCTATGCCTACGTTGTATTGATAGCCAAAACCCTATGGTTCCTATCGCACAAGGCCAATAGAGGAGCGGGAGGGACACGAGGTAAAGTAATTGTATAGGAAAGAACTTAGATAGTTGCATGGAGAGTCCTAACTACATGCCGCCTAGAGGTCCTTGTAGGAACTCTTCCCTCAACCCAAACCCTGATGACTCATACCAATGAGTCACACTCTCGGCATGACTCATATTGAGTTCAACTATGAAATCCATTAGCTGACTCCTATGAGTCAACTGCGCAGCGTTTCCAACCAATCAAAACTCATATAACAAGTCATGTGTCCTAAAGTGGTCACATGTGCGAAACCCATGACTCATAATGTGAGTCATGTGCGAAAATCCTTACATCATATGACTCACCGATGTGGGTCATGCGCACGATCAACCAATCACAATATAACAATGATTCCACTAGTGTGCATCATGTGAGACCCCATGACTACTACTGAGTCATAGTGAGAAATCTAACAGCTTCATGACTCATAACTATGAGTCATGTGAAATCATGCCTAGGTTAGTCACCAATCGTGACAATTAAATAAGATATCATTAGTACTTTAGTACTCTATCCTCAACCTGTATAACCTATCTGCAAATTTCCAAGTTCTACTACCAGACTGGTACAACATAGATATACATACTGGTAGTATCATATAAGGCAAAATCAACCCTTGCTTTGTTTGAAATGAAAACTAACTTGGACTTTAATGTACTATAGAACCTACTGCATATCCTCTTGGATACATAGTCACACTCAAAGATCTCAGCTATCCAATTTACATGTAATTCCTCTGTTGTGTGACATATTACCCATTGCCAGTTTTCAAACTCAATATGTAAAAAATGTTGGCCCTCTAGTTGAAATAATATACTATCAGTACTCACACCCCCACTCATGATGGTCATAATATCAAGGAATCAGAGTTGAGATATTTACTGGACAGATTGTGATATTACACTTGGACATATTCCTGTTATACCCGATCAATCCTATAAATGTTTTCATAGTCCCAAACAGTATGCATAATGCATCTCTAAGTATATTTATACCAGCTTAGGCCTAGTACCGTTACATTATATGTTACCAATCCCATTAATATATCCTCTCAGCAGGATTTGGCACTCAAGACTTTATCAGAAGACTAAAAATCACCTTTAGGCTGTAACATGTGTACATATTCTGGTACCTCTGTTACCACTCTTATTAGTCTTTCCTTTGTCACATCACATTTATTTGAGTTGATTTCCTTTGTATTAGATTTCCCTAACAGAGTCTCTAGATTCCAGCAGTCTACTTACTGTATGCCTTGAAGGATCATTAGGATTGTGCTCTAGGAGTTCGAAGGGAAGAAACTCACCTTGTAAACCGGCAGTCGAATAGCGGCAGTATCATGGGAAAAGCTCTGTATTTCCAGGACTCCAGCAGGGCCTAAGTATTCTGGTAACTGTAACTCTCTGGTAATGATAGTAGCTGCAGATTTCTAGAACCTCAACTCTTGGTAGAAAGACTTCATATATATTTGAGTAGATTCCTGGCTAATAGGAGAGATCAGACTTCAGAGAGATTCCTAGACAGTGAATACACTGAGTTGAATGACAATCCTATTGTTCATTTCACTCTATAAACTATTCAATTGTATTCTCCTTGCCTTCACCTCTCAGCAGGTCTCACTTGGAAACCAAAGTGATAGCTGGATACCACTTAGGCTCTATTTTATAACTAATTACAAAGGCAAGCCCCTGTTACAAAGCCTCAAGTCTCAACCTCAAGAACTCAATCATACCCCTTTGGGGCCAGCATTACCCCTGTATGTCATCACTAAAGTCTTATAGAGTTGCTCGCTCCCAGAGAAAACTGAGTCATTAGATCAACTCGTATAATACTGTATACATTGTCAGTATCCCTCAGACCTAATGCTGTTTGCAGTGTATATAAGAGGGCCTCTCTGGCTATGCAACTCATGTGGAACGATGTGATTCTATTACAAACTTGGGGAGTTACAGCCAGTTGAAAATATGCAAGCCTAGCTGGTCCCATGAGTGCAATGGAGTAAAAATGAAGTAGGCTACTCTGATAACCATTGAGAGTACACTTGTTAAGGTTCGACTATCTATATCGCGCAACCGGCAACGATATATGATTCAGTCTATCAAGACACTTGCTCACTACTATTGCGACCACTCCTAGTCCAATAGTTTTCCTGAGCACTTGATAGAAGAATCTGACAGTCAACTTCAACTAGAGGTCGCTAGAGGGAGAGCAGAATGAAGGTTGGATTTGATAAAGTTATAGATAGGAAATAACAAAGATGGTTGCGTGAA
>QFET01010095.1:0-39102 GCA_003316355.1 Tuber calosporum | reverse complement strand
TGGACTTGTTCTTGGACTTGGGCTTGGTCTTGGACTTGGTCTGGAGCTTGGGCTTGGGAGTGGTCTTGGGCTTGATCTAGGTCTTCTTCTTCGCTGCTGCTGCTATCTACTGAAGATAGTTCTGAGTCCTCAGATGGTGGTGCAGGTGGGGGTACTGGCGCTTGACTTTGGGGTCCTGAGGAGGATGCTTCCGATCCTCTAGTGAAGTGCCTTCTGGTATCTCTTGGGAGCGAAATGGTTGCTAGCTAGGGTGAGCTGGTCTCGCTAGGAGTCCGCTCAAGGCCTTCTTGGAAACAGGGAGGTGTTCTAGTACTGCAGGTTCAAGGTAGGCGAAGGGTGATCAGTCCTCTGCCGAGGATCAAAGGTATACTTGAGTCTAGGTCAAAAAATGTAACCTACTCCCAAGTATCTCGAGAATCCCACAGGGACCCTGAAGATACTATTAGGATAGGGGGAGAAGCGTCGATGGATAGGTCTTCAATAGACAAGGTAAAAGGTATGGATCTAATAGAGTGACCGTTCAACTTCTAGTATTAAAGATGATAGTCCTGTGAGGCTTGAGAGCCCGAATCCTTAAGGGATTGTAGGCTCTTTAAATACAAAAGATTGTAGCTAGGAAAACTAAACAAAAGCGCAAACATCCTGTCCAACAAACATGCTAATAGAGGCATCATACCAAGGAACCCATATTCCAAAAACAGAGGGTTAAAAGCGACAGGATGGAGCTAACAAAACAAGTAATGGAATCCAAACAGGAAGGAACAAGAGATCGCTACTACTATACAAATCCAGTAGGTATAGCAGTAGGATAGCGATACCCAAATGGGTAGAAGCAAGGAGGGGTAGTGATAAGCGTAACAAGGAAAGAATAACCAGTTAGGAAGTCATAACCAAGTAGGAAGGGACAACCAAATAGTAGCGCTTATCAGGTATAAACCCAAATAAGTAATAACCAACATCAAGTCAGTAGTAATAGTGGGAACGAAGTAGGATTCCGTTACACATCTCAACCGTTCGTTGCCACCAAATCTTTCCTACGTTCAACTACATCAATGCAACCCGAGTTCGCAGGGAATTCTGTCCGTTCAACTGCCACAATGCAACCGTAATCAACAGACGAACCAGAAGAGCAAGGTCAGCTGCCATTGATGAGGCCTATGATGGAGGATTTTGCTAGCAGCCGGTAAGTGATACACATGAAGTTCAAAGCAGTATTCTTGTCTAACACGCCTCAGATACAGACAAGGAAGCCTCCACATACCAGTCGTTACAGCCCTTCCTACCATGTCTGGAACAAGCCAATCTCTAATTGAATTAGTCGTAACTTGCAATATCCCCACATCCTATACTGAAAGAACCTACAAACCGAAAAGACAGCGTTCATGTCCTATTAACTAGTCACCTGAGATGAGTACCACCTTACTTCAAAAGCTTCGGCAAGCAATTTGAGCAGTGAAAAGGTACGACAATGGCTTTAAGATGGATGTGTGGCATGGGATAGCTGAGAAGGTTCAAAGGAGGACCAATATTGGGAATCTGGTTAAGGGGGAGAAGTCTTAAGGGAAACTGGAAATGTTAAAAAGGAAATGGAAGGTCTGGACAAGGTTGAAGGAAATGAGTCGGTTTGGATTTGATACTTTGACTAGTGCTGTTACAGCACCAGATGAGGTTTGGGATATGTAGATCAAAAAACAGACTGCCATTCAGGAATTCAGGGATAAGCTGATTTCCAATGCAGTGGAGTTGGCACAAATCCTAGCAGGTACCCAGGCTACTGGACGCCAGGTAATATACCTTGGGATGCAATCCTCTAACCCAGTTGACTCTGACCGTTTTGGTCAAGAGGATCCTGGTACACATCCTCCTTCAGATTCTCATGGTCCGACCGTGAGTCGCCTGCAGCATAAAAAGAGAAAGGGATATGAAAGACAACCAGTTAGACCATAAGTGCAGATTTGCCAACGTTCTGAGACTGCCTCTGAGCGCCTTATCCTTGCAGTCTAGAAAATGGTCTCTGCTCCACTTCAGAATCATGCTGTTCTGTCCGTAATTCACCAGGCCGTCGCCAAGTTTCGTGAAACCTACTGTGGTAGACCTGGATGGTCTGCTGAAGATATCCTTATTGGATATGAGCTGTTTGAGAATTCAACTAAAGCAGAAATATTTCTGGCATTAGATGGAGGGGAGGATGAGGAACAGTGGCTTAGAAGGCAAATTTCACGCCATCAAGGCTAACCAATTGATTGTAAATAGTATTAGATTTTATTATTCTGGTATTGTACATAGTAAATCCACATCTGTGTGGCCCTTCTGTCCCTTTCCATTACCATATCCCTCATGTACTGTGCTTGTCCAATGTCCCTCCCCCCTTCCTGCTCAGAAACTCCACTTATATATCATTATTTCCTAAACCATTTCCTAGGGAAACAACCTCCTCCTTATAAAACTCATCTTTGGCACCCTTGGCTCCATGCCGAATGAAGTTATGAAGGGTACAATCAACTAATACAAACTGTGCTTATCTTTCCAAATCATACTCAGATTTGCAATTGAGAATATGAAAATGTCGGCATACCACCCCAAAGATCTGTTCAATTACATTACGTAATTGAGCATGGCATAGATTGAAAACCTCCTCCTTTGTCTTTGGGCGTAGTTGTGCTTGAGCTTTTTCATGAAGGTCGTATTACACAGTCCGATAAGGTGTTGAAAAGCCGGTACGAAGTCCATATCCAGCATCTGCCAAATATGCTGTTCCCTCATGTCTTAGAAAGCCATTTAGTTCCGCATTTTCCAAAACACGGGCATCATTTGCAGACCCTTCCCAGCCAGGTCAGATATAGAAGAAGTACATATCCATACTACATCCAGCAAGAACATTTTGTGAAATAGTTCCCTTCCGATTACGATATGGTCCTTGCAGATTGGTTGGAACATGGGCCAATACATGAGTCCCGTCAATTGCTCCACAATTATCGCTAAAGTAGGACATCTTTCCCCAATCGTTCCGAATACGGGCAGGTGTATTATTTGGTGGAAGGCGTACAAATGCTTCATAACAGGCCAAAAGTGCCTTTAAGTCTCAATGGAATTGACTATTCAATGATTAGAATAATTCAGTCTAGTAGGGGGTATTAATCTATAGTTTGGAAACAAATAATATATCTTACCAAGAAATTGTATCTCCACTATGTTGGAAATGCTCCTGGGCCTCCCTGTTTGAAGCTCCATGTTCAATTATCCATAGGAATATCACAAGTTGCTTCTCAACTCCTAATCCCCTTGTTGGTTCAAGAAGTCCACGTTCGACAACCCAGTCACTTAGGTCCAACAATGTTGTAATCGGCATTCGAATCACCTCCATAGTGTGGCTTGGATGTCCTGAAAGAATCTGTACTCTGTAAAGCTTACCAGTACAAATAGAGGTATGAACAGGAATTTTTGAGAGGCAGAGATGGCTATAAACGGCAGCGCCAATTGTAATCTGCCTGCGTCTGTGGATAAATGCTGCATGGTAGGAATTCAGATTGATATTAGTAGCTATTGTAATGTTGATTGGATGTCATGTCAATGTACTCAAAGTTCGTATTTCATAGATTATATTAAATTTACTGACTATATTTTACTACTATTTATCGGCCTATTATCTTTGCTATGAATTTTTAAATGCCAAGCTTCTCTGTTAAGATATGGAGAGGCTGCTATGCTTTAAGTTTGCCAAACACAAGTTCGGTCCTTCAATATCGATATAGAGGCGAACGGTCATTTCAATAGGGGAACGGAATAGAACGGTTGTTGCCAAACAGCCTCTTACAGGTTTTACTTTCTATTTTAAGTTAGAGGGATACCTATATAGGTATTTTGTAGGAATAATTAGCAGAGTTTGCAACGAATTCATCAAGGTAGGTGAGTTATTGTTACATAGAAATTGATCTGTCATTAATAAAATATTGATTTGACTATCAGTGTAATCAAAATGAGACCGAAATTATCGCAGAAATCACATTATAATAGTTGATCATAAAGAGTATTATCAATCTTCAAATAACTACCCATTGTGTATCTTTCAAGATCCTGCAGAATAAGTAAATATGAGAAACTTCTAGAAAGGGAAGCAAGTTATTTAGGGTTTAGTTCGAAGAGGATTTGCATAAATAGATATCGAATAATACTCTGTCAATTCCTCACATCTTCAAGAATTATCTTATCTATCCAAAACTCAAATAGAGATAGTTAATGTAACAGGTTCTCTTTGTAGGAAGATGCATCTTCAGGTTGCGACCACACCAAAGGACTCAAAGTAAAATTGATGGAAGGTAAAGATAAAATAAATGAATCAAGTGGTTAAAATTAATATCGTTGAGCAGGCGTTTCACTCAATTCAAGATCTTCTCAGAAGAATAGTTAGTTATGAGAGTAAAGTTCTATTAGTGATTATTTAAGTAGAATTAAAAGGCCAATGATACCTATCCCTACTCTGACCAGTAAAGAGCACTCTTCTCCAAGTAGGGTTCATCTGATACATAACCCTTGCAGAATTTAGTTCTAGATTTGTGGATACCCTATGTGAGATAAGTGTGTTCAATAAGAAAGGCTATCTGTAATGTATATTAATAATGTCTACAGGAGGGAAAACTCTTTCAGATCACCATCTTGTCGAAGGCCAATTGACAATCAGACTTTGGACTCATGCCTAGTTATGAGAGTCAGTAGCCCTCCGCATTTCCGTTTATATAAGTACTGCAGTCTGCTTCAGACTGCTTGGCCTATCAGCTATTCCTCTTGTGACTACTTGGCTCCTCCAGTAACTTTCTCTACTGTGTTGGCAAAATGCACACAACCCATAGCATCCACTTTGGGGACGACCTTGACCATGATAAGACTGAACACCCTAGTGTGCAGTAACATCCCTCTGCAATAGTATAGGGCCTGTGCTTACGTTGCTCAACTAGTACAGTTTTATCTAGTTATAATTCTGTACATCTCCCACTACCTGAGGCCTTTTTTGAAAGACTCTCATGCGTCCTATAGGGATATATGGTACCTAAAGTATGCCATGGCACATTCTATGATCAGAACTATCAACTTACCTAGGTTGGCCTTTGCACAATCTGATAGATATCCAGTAGACAGCATCCCATTGTATATACTGCAGTGACATATCCTTTGTTACATACCTACCTTCGTCCTTCCGATATTGCTAGTGTTTTATCAACTTTTGTACTTTACTTTAGTTACTCAAATTGCGAATGCCAGGATCATTGGGAGGTGTTAGTTTGCCAAAACATCCCAAATCACCTCAGGTGGATTGTAGTAGAGTTTAGTGTTTCATGTAATGTTAGAGTAGGGTTACTTGAGATTGCTCTTGGCACATGCGGAAACCAAGGTAGGTTAACTCGTCCTCATCATAGTTCAAATCACAACTGTACTTTGAGTAACACCCATTTATGTTCATGGAACTCTTTGTATAACAACTCTATTATTTACACTTGCTGCGGCGACTATTATTAAGGTTGTTTTTCAAGGATGTATGACGCTTTGCGGCTCCTTCACTACTTAGATTAGTTTCTACAAATCCTTAGTTAGCCTGTTTATGTCGTTACCCTGTCTAACTGTTACACTTGGTTGTCCTGCCTAATTGGATTACCCTACCTCACTCTACTGCATGATTAACCTGCCTATGTGGGTTACCCTACCAAATCTTGGCTTAGTTCTACCCTACCTAGGCGGGTTATGCTACTCCATTATGGATCAACATTACCTGACTCACTTGAGTTACTCTACCTAACTGAGAGCCTAAGTACCTTTCTTCACTCTCACTACCTATGGTTCTCATGTCACTTTACATGTGTAATATACCATGCTTCTCCATATCCTTGCAGGACCAATGGCTGGGAGGAGGTTCAGCACACTATGCCAACTGACTAAGGGGTCATTATACTTAAGCATATATTTGAAATAATCAACTTACTTTTTATTCTAATAACTATCAAATTTTACTGTAGTGGAATCCTTGATATTGATTTATTATATTTGTAAAATATTTGCAAATATATCACCTTTAAAACAATCTTCAATAATAACAGATTTTACTAGTGAAAATATTTTAAACCTAGATTTAGGGTAGGCATTAGTAGTAGCTGTTGTGTTGTAGGCAGAAGTATTTATAGGAAAATTTGCAAAATGACACTGGAAGATTTGATATTGCATTCATTTTAAATTTAAATATATTTTAACAAGGTTAAATGATATTTATCAGAAAGTAAATGATAAGAATTGTCATATCAAAACTGTGGTATAGTTTGCGAAGGCTAGATTCTAGCCTATTTTTTCTACAAAAGTCTAACAATTTTAATTATAATAGTAAATGGAACATTTGTGAATTTCATTACTCTGGCATAGAAATGGGAGAGCCCAAACCATAAAACTAACAAGGGTGACAGAATACATTTAATATCATAACATGCCACGTGTAGCGCTTCACTGGTTGTATCAGGCACCAAGCGGAATGCTTCTCAGTAAGGTATACTCATAGTAACTTAGATTCTAAAGTGACGGGACTTCAAGTCCGTATTACTTGTGGAGATCCCAATAAGTTGTTAAACAGCTGTCAATTACTCTATGGCTAGGCTCACTAGGTCTTAGAGCTACTTACTGTGGTTTTGTGTGAACAGAAAATATGTAACTATTCCACCAAATATATTGAAAACTCTATATGTCGAAGTCTGCAGGTGCTAAGTCGTTGAGGATTGATGTATTCAAATATACTTGCAGGTTCATCCAAAGCCTCATAAATAAAATAAACAATCAATGTGCCTAACAGTTACATGAAATATAATATAAAATATTTCTAGTATTAATAGATACTTGAAACTAAATACAAAACATATCTGGTATCAACCTGATTTATGAAACCTAATATAAAACAAATAAGTCTCTTCCCGATACTTGAAACCAATTATAAAACAAACTTAGTATCAAACGATACTTGAACCAAGTACAAAATAAACTATCACCTTACTAGCCCTGCAAGTTTCGATTATCCTTGTCTCCCTCAACTATGGTAACTGATACCAGTTAAACAGGCCTTCTAAAATGTTCACAAAGTCTAATAGAATGGAGACGCTGCTTTGGCATACTAAAATAGGTTAAATAATGGAAATCTTTACGTCTTAGGACTATTTTACTAGGTTTCATCATAAAATATCATACTTATAATATGATTTCAAGAATATTATTGCAATTAGAATTATCCTACGATTAATTATCTGGGAATTAATAATCCAAGCTAAAGCCAGAATCAAGATTCAAGTGAGCTTCTATTAAGTAAAACCTGACTATTGGGCCTCAATCAAAAAATATTTATTTTTACTTTCCTAGTTAGCTAGTCCTCTAAAGTGTCTGTTCAGTAGCTCAGAAAATATTTTAGAATACTAGATGACCTCTGTAGCTTGTTTTATATCAAAAAACTAAACTATTCATAAATAAAGTTTTTAAAATCTAAAATAACTTTATCTTCTTGTACATTTATACAATGAGAAATCATAACTAATAAACTACTAGTTGTTCTGTTATTAATTGTTATAATTGGTTGTAGTTTGTGCATAAATAATGGCTGCTTATGTAATATTATTGGTATACCCCAAGATGCAAATTTGGAAAACTGTCTTTCTATACTTTACTGATATTAATAGTACATCAGTGTTTACATACCTTACATGTCCAATAATAATATTCTTTATCTTTTCATATACTCATGCTAAGGTTGGGGTTGCACCCCAACCGAAAATTGCTCCCAGGCTCGCAGCTGTAGGCACTCTAAAGAGTGCCTGACAGCTCAATGCAAATTTACATCTCAACGCAAATTTGTGGCTTACCATAGTAATTATGTGGCTCAGGATTACTTTGTGGCTTCACCTGACTCTATGGCTAACAATATTTTATGGCTCAACAATACTTTGTTGCTTAATAACACTTCATAGCTAAATTCAATTTAGTTATACCATATTATAACTTTGTAGCTTAATATTATCTTAGAGTTTTGAATTAAACTACCAACTGTTATTAAATTACAAAGTGTTATCAAGCTACAAAGTGGTATTGAGGTATAAAGTATTGTTAGCCACAAAGCAAGATGAAGCCACAAAGTGATACTCAGCCACACATTTACTATGGTAAGCCACAAATTTGTGTTGAGCTGGAAATTTGCCTTGAGCTGTCTGGCACTCTTTAGAGTACCAACAGTTGCGAGCCTGCGAACAATTGTCAGTTGGGGTGCAACCACAACCTTGGCACGAGTAACTCCTTCTAAATTGTTTTCCCTTTTTAAACTATATGATCCGTTTGACTTTGGTAGTTAGAGGTACTTGTAGAACAAATTAGGAAAGTTTTTTCTAAGCTAATTTTACCATTAGAGCTAAAATCAGAAAAGGGCATTTGATATATGAAGCAAGTAAGGCCCATAAGCCTTAGAAGTTGTACAATCTACTGGGCTCTATACAATGCCATCATATATAAATACTGAAGAAGCTTTCTATAAAGTTTAGACGAATTAAACAGGCTAGTATAAAGGTTTTCTCTCTATCTATCATCATTCTAAAGGATATCATACAAACTAGGACTACTACAAGATTATAAAAAATGTGGAAAGAGTTGGCAAATAGAGTGAAGGAATAGGAAAAAGCTATTACAATACAAGTTTCTACAGTGAAATGGGTAGAGATAGGTAATTTGCCTAAAGGATATAGTTGTTCTCTGAGGTATTAGAACAAAAAATCATGTGAAACTATGTAGTTTAAGGTTATTGGTACATTTGAAATCATAGTTGTAAACCAGATTGGCTAAATAGAATTTTAATAGATATAGAAATATTTTAAAGTTTTTTTAAAGGGTGTAGTATTTATGTGAAGATATAGGTAAGCTAAAACCCATGGTATCTCAAAACCTTTTGTTTTGGCAACCATGGTTGAAATGCATTTTCCTGCAATGTTCAAAAAGCCCTACAGTCAGGTTTTAACTTATACAGGCTCACATGTATTAGTATTTCAATCATTATAAAATACATTAATTATACATGGTTGAAGAGGCTATGAATAACTGAATTCAACACCCAGCTCTTATACTAAAATCTTGATACTCTAACATTCCCCTAAAGGTCAACTAAACACCAACCACTACAATTATTACCCCCCTATCTGCTCTTGATACTGATCTTCCACCAGTAGCTTCTCTTAATCTGTTTAGACAGAAGCCTGGTACAAACCAGCATCAGTAGGGATATCTAATGCATCAACCATTATAAGTTCTAGACATTGAGATTATATTCATATTGCTAAACTTCTCTAGCAGCAACCTATAATTACTGATAACTCTTCAATTATGCCTACTGGATCCCAAGTCACCACTGAACAATATATACAAGATTGAGTGAGAACAAAACGACTGACTTGTGACTAAATGAGTACTGAATGATCTCAAAGGTTACAGGCTAAGAAAATACTACAACAATGTTCTATATCTGTCAGTCTTGTAAGTCAACAACTATTCTAGATAGAAGATTAACATAATATATATATTTATTAAAATTATCAATAGTTTTCTGATATTCATATTGAACAAGATATTACTACCATACCTGCAATATCAATTGATAACACTTCAAAACTATTAGACTTTTGGCCAAATAGAATAGGAAAAGGAGCGAGGACTAAAGCTTCCCCAGAGAGGCTATCAATATTAGAAAGTGCCTGGCATGATATCAAGAAATCCAATTTCCAAGGAACAAGTCATATTGGTTGACAGGTTTAATTCTTGCTCTGTTTCAACATGTCTGCAGATTTCTGAAGCTACACATATATCAAGGAATCTAGTGGTGCAGAGAATAGGATTGAAACTTTGGAGAATGAGACTGTTAATAGTCAAAAAAGTGGCAAAATGTAATCTATTAGGACAGTATGGTAAAAGACGAATTCAGTCAGAAAAGATTTTATGAGTGCAAAGGCATATAATAATTCATATGAAAGAAGGCAAGCGTCCGAAGGTCTGGTGTATGTTGCAAGATAAGAGGGTATTGTTCGCTGTAAGAGAATATATTGCACAGGGCAGATAAAGTAAGTACTTCTTGAATTAATTTTCTAGTCGAAGGCAATAAAACTACTATTATTAAAACAAATTATAAATCATATTGATAATTTGATATGCTATAGAATATTTAGATATCAACTCCTAACATAATATTGTAGTTCAAAACAGCAAGCACTATACTTGTTATGATTGGTGACTAAGCAAGGCAGGATTTCGCATGACTCATAGTTATGAGTCATAAGGTTGTTATATTTCACACTATGACTCATTAGGAGTCATGGGGTTTCACATGATGCACAATAGTGCAAATCATTGATATTTGTGATTGGTTGATTGTGCGCACGACTCACACTTGTGAATCATATGATGTAATGAGTTTTGCACATGACTCATATTACAAGTCATGGGTTTCACGCATGTGACCACTTTAGGGCACACTACTGGTTTCATAAGTTATGATTGGATTTGGAACGTGGTGCAGTTGACTCATAGGGGTCAGCTGATGGATTTCATACTATGACTCAATATGAGTCATCGAGGTTATGTGACTCATAGGTATGAGTCACCAGGTTTAGGGTTGAGGGAAGAGTGCCTAGATAAGGACTCTAGGCGGCCTGTATTTAGGACTCTTCACGCAACCATCTAAGTTCTCTACTATACAATTACTTTACCTCTTTACCTCTCCACTCCTCTATTGGCGTTGTGCAATAGGAACCATAGGGTTCGGCTATCCATACAACGTAGGCATAGGCCCAAGAGCAATTGTGGAAACCCACCTAGTGCTACTTGTTGCAATAGCACTCCTACCCTGGTGGCTGAGATTAGCGCCAAGCCCCATACCGGACTAAAACAATGGCCCGGTCATATTCCTCCAACCTAAAGAGAAGTAGTTACTTGTTGCAAGTCAGCTTACCGCATAGGATCGTAACATTTGGTTGCGTCTTCTAAGCAACACCTAACTACAAAACTGTGAACTTTACGGATAACGACATCAACCTCACTGAGGGAGAAATTGACACCTCAACACTGGGTCCAGCACTCGAAGAAGCACTTAGCACAAACCTATCCAGAAGCCAGTCACAAAGAACCGCAAGTCCAGTGACACCTGAGCCAGCCTCACCAACAGGATCTCTGGAACCCGAAACCCCAAGACCAGAAAAGATGTCAGCCTCGGGACAAGCAACCGCTAGTGGTGGAACAGGAATTCAACTAGTAGGATTTACAACTGCACAGTTCCAAGAGATCCTGACCCTGATGAACAACCAGCGAGAAACAATCAACAACCGGATCAAGGTCGAGAAACCCCCTACCTTCCATGGAACAAGGACCAAACTACGAACCTTCTTAGTCTAATGCCAATTATACTTTGAAGCGACACAGGAAACACGACATACGGAATGCATCACCTACCTCAAGAGCTTTCTGAGGGACGCAACAGCAAGCTGGATAACCCCATTTGCAGAAGGACACAAGCCGGAGACCTGGACTACATATGAGGATTTGACTACAGCCCTCAAAGACCAGTTTGGGGATGTGGATGCGGAAAATGCAGCTAGGACAAAGCTCGACTGCCTGAGGCAAGGCAAAGAACCAGTCACAGAATACTGGAATGTTTTTCGCCTCACAGCTACAGAGGCGAAAGAGGATGATGGTACACTAAGACGCCAATTTCTTAAAGGAATTAACCGCACGCTCCAAGATGCATGGGCAGCGAATCACATAGTGGCGGCAAATGTTGATGCCCTTGCAGCATGGGCAATCGAAAAAGAAAACCGAATCAACATGATCAAGCACCTCCAAGGAAACAACAGTACATTTATCTAACAACAGAAAACTCCTTGGAATAATAATGGAACCTAGAAGTCAGGCAACAATATGGAAACCCGAGGTGACCCAATGGACCTGGATGCTACCAGAAGACGCCCACGACGAAACCTCTCACGAGCAGAACTTACATGAAGAAGGGACAACAACCTATGCCTGGGATGCGCCAGACCCGGGCACAGATTCAGTAATTGCCGAAATGCAAGAGATGAGAAGGACTATACCAGGCAGTTCAACAGTAAGACTAACAATAATCGCTGGAAACCATGAACCAACCTACACCAAATGGAGATCAGAGAAACACCTGAAGAGTCAGGAAACGAAGAAAGTCCCCAGTAAGAGATGGGCTGTGGGACAACAAAATCAAAACCATCAGAATCGGTAACATCTACATGGCACTTACAAACACGGAAACTTTGGAACAAGAAAAAGACCATGCAATGGTCAAAATGCGTTTACATGGTAAGGACAAGACAGTCATCATCAACGGCATGATTAACTCGGGCGCTACAGAAAACTTTATTGAAAAGGAATTCAACCACAAACATGGCATACGAATAAAGAAAGCGAAAGAAATACGGGAAATCTACCTTGCGGATGGGGAGCCAAGCGCTATGGGACCAATTACACATATAGCCGAATTACCTATAGACATCGTCAGCCATAGGGAAGTGGCAACCTTCCAAATCGCAGATCTACACAACCATGAGGCAGTGTTAGGGCTATCATGGTTAAGAAGACACTACCCCAAGATCAATTGGGAAAGCAACAAGATTACGTTAGATAGCGAGATGTGTACAACGGTATGCCTAGAAAGCTCGCCAGCGGTGGACCTAGTCCCCGAAGCAGAAGCCCTGGAAGAGAATTTAACCATGCAATTCTCCAAGTTCCAGGCCAAGGATGTCCAGAACATCAAAATCCAAAGATTAAACGAAACAGCAACAACACCTACCAAGGGATCAGCAAAGGCAGCAGGACACGACCTGTATGCGAGCGAAAGAGTCATAATACCGGCAAACGACCAAAAACTGGTCAGTGCCGGAATAGCCATCAAACTACCGGAAGGCACGTATGGGCGGATTGCTCCACGCAGCTGGTTGGCAGTTAAACATTTGATTACTGTCAACGCAGGACTAATCGATGCCGTTTATACAGGTGAGATCAAGGTAGTACTGATTAACCTGGGAAAAGACGACTATACGGTTGAGCCAGGAAATAGAATCACACAGTTAATCTGTGAAAAGATTGTCATAGGACAATGCGAAGAAGTGGAGCAACTGGCTCCCACTATGAGAGGCGAAGCGGGATTTGGAAGTAGCGACAAACCAGAACGACAAAGAATCGAGATCAATGAGATCTCGGCCACATCCTTCGGCAAATTCTATCGAAGGGGTGAAGTTACAGGAATCCTCAAATGGGATTACGACACAAACCAACCCAGTCAGATCGAAGCGATCAATATCAGCACTGAGTTAGCCATCAAGGCCAAGAAAGGACAAGAAAAAGAGAATACCAGAAATATCGTACCAAGGGAATATCACCAGTACCTGGGCATGTTCAAGGAAGGAGAAGAAATTCGGCTGCCCCCACATCGTCCCAAGGTCGAATTGGAGATCAACCTCAAGAAAGGGTCAACAGTGCCAGCAAAAAAGTTATACACATTAGGAGAAAAAGAATTGGAAGAGCTGAGAGAATACATCCGCGTCGACAAAAACCGAGGATGGATTCGGGACTCTTACACAAATGGTGGATCCCCAATCCTGTTTCTGAAAAAAAAATATCGTAAACTACGACTCTGTGTGGACTCCAGAGGACTCAACCAAGTAACCAAACGAGATCGATACCCGCTGACATTGATAGGGGAAGCACTGGATCGACTCCAAGGAACAAAATCTTCACGAAATTGGATATTCGGAACACCTACCACAATATCAGGATCACAGAATGAGACGAATGGAAGACAACATTCACAACAAAATATAGAATATACGAATATACGGTGATGCCATTCGGTCTCAAAAATGCGCCTGCAAATTTCCAAAGATGGGTCAATCAGATCCTGGGTCGATTTCTTGACATCTGCTGTATCGTCTACGTGGATGATATCCTGATATATTCAGAAAACCTGGAACAACACAAAACCCAAGTCCGCAAGGTTATGGAAGCCTTGAGAATGGAGGGACTCACGCTTAAGCCATTCACGTGCGAGTTCCATAAGGAATGAACGGAATACCTTGGATTCAATATCGACAAAGAAGGAGTTAGTGTCAAATCTGTCAAAAACCCAGGCCATATGGGAATGGAAGCCACCAGAAACCAAAACAGGCATTCAATGCTTTATGGGATTCTGCAACTTCTATCGACGGTTTATAGAAGGGTTCAGTCGTATAGCGAAACCCTTATATGAACTCACAAAAATGGACGTCAAGTGGAACTGGACAGAATAACAACAGAAAGCATTCGACGAGTTACGGAGACGGTTGACATCAGCTCCAGTCCTGGTACATTATGACCCAGAGAAAGAGATCATGATAGAGACAGATGCATCAAAATATGTATGCTCAGGCATATTATCACAAAATGAGAACGATGGAAGATGGCAACCAGTTGCATACCGCTCAAAAACAATGTGGCCCGCAGAATGCAACTACGACATACACGACAAAGAGCTGTTAGCAATTGTACAAGCTCTAAAAGAATGGAGAAGATATGCAAAAGGAAGTCGACATCGAGTATTGGTACTTACCGACCACAAAAATCTGGTACCCTTTACCACGACAAAGGAACTCAATGACCGACAAATTCACTGGAGTGAAACACTCCGCCAATATGATATCAAGATACAATATCGACCTGGAAAAGACGGAGGAAAACCAGATACTTTAACAAGAAGGGCGGAAGACATCCCTGGAAAAGACGACGAAAGGATTTGACAGAAACACAGGATCCTCCTACCGACTAAACACTACTTTGAAGCAATAGAAGTAGTGAGGTTTACAGAAGACGACGCTGGAATTCCCGAAACAAGCAAAACAGATACACAAATAAGGGCAATCCATGATGCCCTGGAAAGAGGAGACAAGGAGATGAAAGGAGTGGCACTTGGAGCATGCAAATGGAAAGAAGGATACCTTTGGTATCAAGGGAAAATCTGGGTCCCCGAAGAAGAAGCGCTAAGGACAATGATAATACGATACAACCACGATGCACCAACAGCAGGCCTAAGTGGGACAAACAAAACTACCGCCCTCATAGCTCAGAAATATTACTGGCCAAGGATGCGAGACGATATCAAACGATATGTTAAAAACTACGAGATCTGCCAAAGAACGAAAGCAATCCGGCATGCACCATAGGGATTACTGCAGCCAAACGAAGCACCCCACCAACCATGGAAATCGATAGCAATGGACTTTATCACCGAACTTCCGATATCAGCCGGTAATGACGCCATACTGGGGGTGATCGACTGATTAACGAAAATGAGTCACTTTATAACTTGCAACAAAGATATGAATATGAAGGACTTTGTGCAAATATTCCTGAAGGAAATATTTTGCATACATGGACTGCCACAAGATATCATCACAGATCAAGGAACGTTGTTCACATCGGACCTATGGAGAGAAACGACGAAATCGTTTGGGATAGAAAGGAGGTTGAGTACAGCTTTCCACACTCAAACCGATAGACAAACCGAGAGGACAAATGGCATACTAGAACAATACCTACGAGCCTACATCAACTAGCAACCTGACGACAGGACCGACCTACTACCACTGGTTGAATTTGCATACAACAACGCAAAGCAGCAAACAATAAAGACCACACCATTTTATGCTAATTATGGTCACCACCCGGAGCATGAGGCAATTGGCCACATGATACCGAAAGAAAGGACCGATAAGGAAGAGATGGGTCAGCTGCACAGTATCCAATGTCAGGAAATGGTCTGTGCACAATTACGACAAAAAGAAAACTACGATCAACACACAACACCCGATCCGAATCTCCAGTCAGGCGACATGGTGTGGTTACTGCCAAGGAATATAAGGACCACAAGACCATGCTAGTAGCTGGATTACAAGAAAATCAGACCATTCAAGATCCTTACGAAGGTGGGCACAAGTGCCTATAAATTGGCCTTGCCCCAACAAATGAAGGTCCACAACACCTTCCACATCTCACTTCTCGAACCATATCACTGCAATCAGTTTCCCTCACAAAAGCAATCACCACCACCTCCAATCGAGATAGAAGGAGAAAGCGAGTACAAACTCGAAGAAATCATTGATTCACACATACACCGAAGACGCCTACAATACAGAGCCAAGTGGACCGGCTACTCACCAGAACACGACAAAACTTGGTACCATGCGGAGAACTTCAACAATGCCAGCATTGCCATTGAATGTTCCCATCAGCAGTACCCAAGAAAACCCAGAATAGGTTACAGTCAAGATCGAGCCCTTGGAGGAAACGACCTTGGCACCTGGCAATGGTTGGGGCGATAGCCCAAGAACTATCACACCAACCAGCCTCCCATATGCAACGCAGGAGGAAAGACAGAAACAGGCAGAACATAACGTTCTTTCGTGGACTGCCTACTACGATGACCACTGCCACGTTCATTTACGCGATAAGGAAGGAAGTTATTGGTTTCCTAAACAACCAAAGATACGCAAACAACAACAACCCCACAGGGAATCGTCCTGGATTCACTGCTTCAAGGACAACTGTCGTGTAAATCGACACGACAAAATCGATGCAGGGTACTGCGCTAGACGCATGGGGGAAGCAGCCCCCCTGAACGAAACGGAGGCATGCATAGGGAAGAGGAAGGCAACTGTGAAGAAACAGTTATGGAGAGAGGAGGGCGAAACAAATGTAACAGATTCTAGCCAAGATATGAGATGTCTAGAACGACTAATCAAGGGGTTACAAACCAACTTGGCAACGCCGAAGCCACAATTCGGAACCAAAGAGAGGATATGCGGACCTATCAAAGAATGATTGCCAAACGAGATCGAACCAACAGAATGGCAAACCTGATTTTGTAAGAGGTCCGGAAAAGTTGGCAGCACGCCGAACATCAGGTTCGGAAATTGAAAAGGGAATTAGGCAGGTTTGGGGAAAGCCTGACGAGGATAGGACGTTAAGCCTGATGGGACTCAGGCTATTCAGAGAGGAGAGCTAATGTCACAATTGGTGACTAAGCAAGGCAGGATTTCGCACGACTCATAGTTATGAGTCACAAGGTTGTTATATTTCGCACTATGACTCATTAGGAGTCATGGGGTTTCACATGATGCACAATAGTGCATATCATTGATATATAGTGATTGGTTGATTGTGCGCACGACTCACACTTGTGAGTCATATGATTAATGAGTTTTGCACATGACTCACATTACAAGTTATGGGTTTCACGCATGTGACTACTTTAGGGCACATGACTGGTTTTACAAGTTATGATTGGATTTGGAACGTGGTGCAGTTGACTCATAGGGGTCAGCTGATGGATTTCATACTATGACTCAATATGAGTCATCGAGGTTATGTGACTCATAGGTATGAGTCACCAGGGTTAGGGTTGGGGGAAGAGTGCCTAGATAAGGACTCTAGGCGGCCTGTATTTAGGACTCTTCACGCAACCATCTAAGTTCTTTCCTATACAATTACTTTACCTCTTTAACTCTCCACTCCTCTATTGGCGTTGTGCAATAGGAACCATAGGGTTCGGCTATCCATACAACGTAGGCATAGGCCCAAGAGTAATAGTGGAAACCCGCCTAGTACTACTCGTTGCAATAGTACTCCTACCCTGGTGGCTGAGATTAGCGCCACGCCCCATACTGGACTATAACAACGGCCCGGTCATATCCATCGAACCTAAAGAGAAGTAGTTACCTTCTTGCAAGTCAGCTTACCACCTAGGATCGTAACAATACTGAACTCTATGATGTACCTGTTGTGTCAGTACAGGGGAGACTTGTAAGTTATATAGGGAAAGTATTAGTAGTCAAACTGTGCACAAGTGGCAAGTAATTCTAGGGTGCAAGTGGAGGCAAGTACAAAAACCAGTTTACAAGGATAGACCTGAACGATACAATGTCAAACAGTACAGGCAAGTATTTCTACCAATGTTACTAAAGCTCAAACGATGTCTACTGGATTGGGATGAAGACCTTTACCCTGTCCCTACACAACAACTCCTATCATGAGAATTACAGCCACTATTAGTTGTTACATTCAATGAATCTATATTCTATGCAAATGATGGAAGGTATTAGGTCTACAATCATGATTTTTTTTATTTAACTCATATGATCTCTGTTAACATACAGGAACCTGCATGCAGTGCTAGCTATGGCAAAAACAAAATGTTAACTCCAAACAAACAAATATCAAAACCCTATCCCCCAAGCATAACGGTACCGTCACTGCTCCCAAAATGGAGGCTGATCAAGTAAGGAAGGAAAACAATAAAATAACAATCAAAGTAAGGATATTCATAACAGCGTGAAAGAATAAAAGTCAATATATGAGGACAGCCATGCTGGTCTTAGGTGAGGGTAGCCTGCAGGCCAGCATCAGTGGGGGGAATCCAGTTGCAGATTCCAAAATGTAGGCACGGAGGGCCTGAAGAAGGACCACAGAGAACCAGAGAGGAAAGCCATGGCCGAGACTGCCAATGCCAGGGAGATAGCGGAGGTGAATGGACACTTTAACAGGATATTTGAGGATTGCATAGACCATGATCTCTTCCTCCTCCTCGCAGTAGGGGCAGAGGGTGATGGGGAAAGGGTCGTCCCAGGATGTTTGGGTTGCCAGGTAGCTCTTACCAGATTGCATTTGGTCGATTCTGCCAGCAGCGAGCTTGTCCAGACTGATGAAGGTGTGGAGGGATAGGCACGGTGCATAGCAGTAGTAGAGGGTGGGGGGGGGGCCTAGAGGATCCAGTCCTTGAAAAGGATTGCCTTACATGCATTGCTGAGGAAAGGGTAACTCCTAGATCTCGGTTCGGTGGGGAGGATGTCTGCAGGAAGCAAGTGAGGATAGGCAAGAGGGAAGGTCCCAACAGTGGGTATGATAGGAAAACGAGAGTGACGAAGTACATCAAAGGGAAGGTGACACCTAGGGAGGTAAGGGGGTTTGTATCGATCCCAGGGGAGGGGTATGTAGTTTGCTTGAGCCCCTGGAGTGTGCACCGGGAGTCAAGTCCTATGTCAAACTTGTCTGAGATTGGAAATGAGGGTGGTAACCTGGTAGCGCCGGGTTGATTGAAGGCGAAGAGCAGGAAAGGCGGAGTGCAGCCATGCGCCGCTTATTTGGCAGCAGGGCGGAGATAGGAGCCAGGCAGTGTAACATGTGTACATGTTCCAGTACCTCTATTTCCACTCTCGTTAGCCTTTCCTTTGTCAGATTACATTCATTTGATTTGATTTACTTTGTATTTGATTTCCCTACCGGAATCTCTAGATTCCGGCACCCTGATTACTGTATGCTTTGGAGGAACGGCAGGATTGTGCCCCAGGAGTTCCAAGGGAAGGAACAGGTCAGGTATACCGGCGGTAGGATAGAGGCAGTGTTGTGGGAAAGCCCCAGGCTTTCCAGGACTCCGGCAGGTCCAAAGGATTCCGGTAGCTGTACACTCACCGGTAATGATACTGGCTGCGGGTTTCCAGAGCCTCAGCTCTTGCAGGAAAGATTTCATGTATTTAAGAGTGGTCTCCTGGCTAGCAGGAGACATCAGACATCAGACAGATGCCTAGACAGTGAATACACTTGGTTGAACGGCGATCCTATTGTTCCCCTTGGCTCTATAAACCATTCTATTGTACTCCCCTTGTCTTGGCCTCTCAGCAGGTCTCCCTTAGACACCAAAGCGATAACAGGCTACCTCTTAGGCTCTATTGTATAACCGTCTACACAGGCTAGCGCCTGTTACAGGCAGGATATACAGTTTAGTATGGAGGTTGGGATGGAGGAGAAGCAGTTGGTGACCCAGCGAAGTACTTTGTTCTAAAGAGTCGTCATCTTTTCTGAGGTGACCTTAGAGGGTGCGAACAAGTCAGCACTATAAGTAACGATAGGGTGGACCAGGCCAGACACAGGTTTTCTTGCCATGTAGGGTGATAGGCCTATTCCAGGTGGTGAGAGTTATTTGCGGATCGAGAAAGCTGCATGAGCGAAGCCGCTCTTCTGATGAAGTGGGTTGTTGTTTCCATTGTAGGTGTAAACCAGTACCCTAGCCATAGTACAGATAAAGAAGGGGCGAAGAAAGACCCAGCGAGCCCAATGGGAGAGGAGGAGATGGGGGATCGATCCTTGAGTGTACGCCAGTGGATCAGCCTGGTCTGAGGAACTGAGAAGGATACCTCCAGCTTGGCTGCCGTGTGGGTAAGTAAAGAAAAAACCTGTTGAAGAACCTGAATGTTTCTTCTGTAAGAAACTCAAGAAACAGTAACAGAAAAATCATCAACATAGGAGAAAATAACCTCTTGGGGTATGAAAAAATGTAAACGTGAAACATAAATCACAAACAGAGGTGGAGCAATGGGGGAGCCTTGTGGAGTCCGAACAGACACAGGGGAGAAGATTGCAGGGGCCCCTTGAAAGAGCAGGCGGCATTGACGATGAAGGAATAGACACAAGAGGTCATGTATCTTGGGATGCCTCTCGAGCGTAGCAGGTGAGTGAGAGAAGAGGCAGATATGTTATTGAAGCCCCATTTGATGTCTAGGAAGATGGAGGAGACTTCCTTGTTGGCGTGTTGTCAGGAGCAAACCTGCTGAGACAGGGCAGCGCAGGCATCAAATGTGCTAAGCCCAGGAAGGGAGCCACCTTAGTTAGGGTTAATAAGGCCAACTGACCTGGTCATGGGGGCGAGCTGGTAAGCAATTATCATTTCTAGGAGTTTGGAAACCGTTTCGAGGAGGACAATGATATGAAAGGAGGAAGGGGAGGAGTAGTCCGCTTTGTCAGGTTTGAGGTGTACAATACCATTTGCGCTCTTGAGGGGGAGTGGGTGGTATCCAAGTAGGAGGAGGGGGCCTAGAAGTTGTCGTAGGATGGAGGGGTTGGTTGCTTGGAGCCTTTTCCAGATCCCATATCGGATATAGTCAGGTACTGGTGCTGAGGTGTTGGAGGATTTGAGGAGTGCGTGGGAGATTTCTTCATTGAGGAGGGGAGTGGCATCCGTGTCGTACCGTAGGAAGGAGGGGGTAGGAAGAGGTGCTTTGGGGGGAAAAAATGAAGGAGGCGGAAGGTGTTGATTTCCTCTGGTGTGGTGGCGTCAGGGAAGGAAGGGAATCTTTCAGGTTGGTGATAGGTACCGAGGCGCCTAGTTGTCCACACTGACTCGGTATTGACATTGGCTAGGAATTCCTTCCAATGTGCGGATTGGGTCTTCTCAAATGCTTTAAAGTATGTGTTACGGTGTTGGCGACAGAGTGACAGTGGATCTGACCTGTGAGTTAGGCGGTGGGTGCTAGCTGTGCGATGAAAGGCCTGTCTAAGGTGGGAAAGTTCTTGGGTCCATCTAGGTTTGGTGTGGACAGAGGAGCGTTTGGTTGGCGTGTGGGTCTTAACAATAGAGGTCAGTGATCAGAGGTGCCTGGTTATCCACTCATCAACCAAGGTGTCAGTGGGGTATATAGGAGGAGAGGGGATATGATATTCCTTGAGGAGGGGGGCAAGAGTATCCCAACTAGTCTTGGACTAGTAAGGAGAGGTGTGGGCAGCTTTGAAAAGCGGTATGGTGAAGGTGAGGTTAAGTGGAAGGTGATCTAAGCCAGTTGACTGGAGGTTGGAGTCCCATGTATTGAAAAATGGGAGGAGTTGATTATTCACAAAGGCGAGGTCGAGAACAGAAGGGTGTGTGTTGATATCAAAGGGGAAACAAATATAGACCACAGGCATATTGAGAAGGTGGAAGCCAAGATTGGAACTGAGTTCGAAATATGGTGAGGATATTTCGAATTTATGGGAGGAGATATGGCGTAGTGGGTCTGAGGAAGAATGGTGGATGTTGAAGTCGCTCACCACTAGTGTGGGGAATGAGTGAGGTCTGAAGGCCTCCTCTAGGGTGAGTGTTCAGGTCCTAGAGGAAGAGCCATTAGTAGATTATAGGTTGTATATCTTGAACCTTTCATAGTTAGAGTGAAATAACCCGGAGGGTGAAAATATATCAACTGCCATTAAGTAGGGGCGGTTGAAGAAGCAAGGAAAGAGGGAGTAGCTCTCAATGACTGCAGTGAAGACATAGACAGCCACCTTGGGAGGGGTGCCAGTGGTGTGGGGTGGGTAATAGGACTTGAAGCCGGCGAAGTTGTGTGGTTGGTTTCTGTAGACAGTGGGGTCTTTGAGGAGTACCACTGGCGGGGTGGAGTGTAGAGACCTGAAACTATTAAAAATTGAGAGAAAAACACTCCACCTTCCAAGGCAGTTGTGTTGAATAAGGGAAAGTTGCTTAAGAGGGTGGGGTGGGGTGGGCTAATTAGGATCAGCTGGTGTGCTTGTATGATGCACACTCATTAATCAGATCCGGGTGGAAGAGGAGGGGAGGAGGAGTCAGCCCAGGTTGTCTACTATCATGATGACCATAACTTATTACACAAGAATGGAAATAGTCAGGGACTGCATGTCTCTGACTTTTGATACCAATTTGGCAACTAGGTTGTGGAGATTCATGTAATATTCTGAAGTGTTGTGGTGATGTATTGTAGGATGGTGCAAAGATATTGGAGTATAGAAAGGAAAAAGCTATTGCAAATTTTGAGAGAGATTTTCTACATTGCCAGGCTCTTTGCATGTTCGACAATGACAAAAACTGGGGAAAGTTTGTCCTGATGCACTATGAATATTGAAAATAAACCTTGTAGTTAGTAGAAAGAATGCAGTACTAATGAAGAAAACAGGAGTGCTGATGGATAGATCATTGGAGAGTAGTTGGCTTCAGTCAATAATAGGCAACAATGGAATATCCAAACCACTGTAATCGGTGCTTGCCAAATGTAGACTATTGCCTACCACAACTTCTCGCTTATTAATCCAATATAGTATCAAATCTCATACTGGTAAGTGAAATCTAATCCTCATTGCCTTAAAGGTTGCAGAAGTTGTGCATTTAGTCTTCTTGCCCTCTACTTATACCTTCAAGTACAAAAAGGGGAAATCCAACAACCAATGGAGGCTGCTAGCCAACTGGTCCTATTTTATGCACTGTGGCACTACAAATTCTACTTCATTGAGTAATACTAGGGTGCTGCCAAACATTGAACGAGGGAGAAGGGTGTCTTTGATTTTCCCACATTAAGGAAATTAGTTCCTCAGGCATTACATCAGATTAGGAATACGTTGATACTCATATTCTATTACAGAATCCAAAGAATAATTGAACTCTATGTATCTGACAAGATATATGGCTCAGAAAAATACAAACATTTTATATTATCCAAGTCTAAGTCTCACCATAGAGTTCGTTCAAACTCTACTTAATATATCCTTAAATGTCTTATTAATCAAATTGTATGTTATCCTTTCTTTTCCTCTATTATATCAATTTCTAGGTAATTATACTGATTCACAATTCTCGTAATCAATACTCCCTTGATATTATTTTAGAAGGGTAATATTTGGTGATGAGACCTAGAGACAATGCCTTAAGGCCAGAAAGATTTCATTATGTGCCAATTTTAGTGTGATAAGCTGGCATCCCCATTGCATTAGACTTTACAAACATTATTGATGGCCTGCATCATACATCCGACTAAGAGGCTTTTCCAACTCAAATATTAAATTATACAACCTTGATATGTTAGTTTAAGTATAGAATTTGTGTTTACCAGGTTAAAGGAAAATAATATTCAATTCCTACATGATATTCTATGAAGTGCAACTTGATAATATGGTTCCGGCTGTCTATACTCAGCACCAAATATTTTGGAATAGGGGACACCCTGGCCTTCAACCACAAATTAGAAATATACAACCTAGTTCAATTCCCCAAGTATTTATAGTTATTTTTGATATGTTTAAGCTTTAGTCTTTCCATAATTATATATAAATCTGTTGTCTAAACGAAGTATAAATCTGATAGGCGAGTCTTAGACAGGTGATGTATCATAGTATAGCATTAATCAAGCAGATTTTATTATCTGACAATATTATGGAACCACTGTGGCTTAAATATATCAAAAATAACTATTAATACATGGGAAATTGAACTAGATTCCATATTTCTATTTCGTGGCTGAAGGCCAAGGTGTCTCCAGTCCTAAAATATTTGGTGCTGAGTATAAACAGCTGGAACTATAGTAAAATATTTACACACTGGCCAAGGATCAAACTTACTTAGTATTTTTGATATTTGAAGAAGAATAGCAAGGCACTCCCTGATTCAAAATGCTCGGAGCCCACTCTTGACATTTTAAACCAAACTTGAAAAGTATACAAGAAACAATATCATTTTCATATGGGTGCTAATATGCAAAATGTTGTCTTCTCTACTAATGCAACAAATTTGCTTCAATACATTGATTACTTGCAGAACCTTAAGATCACCTTTTGATGATCTTAAAAAATATTTGTTAAAACATTTGCTGTATTTATTAGTTGTCAAAGTGAAAATTGAGAAATAGCCGTCTTTTTATTTGATACATTGATAAATTGCCTACAATAAAAACTATATGGGAAATATTTATAAGCCATTTCTAGGACTAGAATAATTTATTATAAAGGGTTTTGTACTTTGACTCCAATTTATATACGCTGTAACAACAACTTGAGACAAGGCTTTTTGGGAATAAGTATGGTTGCTATGAAAACTGGAAAATGAAATAATACAAAAGCGAATTTAATGTATAAGGCCAATTTTTGCATATCAGCACCCGTATAAGACGGAGATTATCTTAAGAGGTAACCTAAATTAACTAGCTGAAAACCTTGTCTCTGGTACTGGTACAAGTAGGTGGAAGGGAGCGGTATGAGATGATATAGTAGCAATAGCTTTCTCTATAATTACACCTCTACCTCTAACCCTTTTACTTTAATACCAACCCATTAGCTGATCGCTCTACTCAACCTTAATCTCAAAATAATATGCTTCTAAAAGGAACTTGTAGGAGTAAGTGTAAATAGTTTTGTCAAACAAATCTATAGAGAGAGTTAAGAAAATAATATAATGAAATGATCTAGTGATCAATCAAGGAAGTGTAGAGAGGTGGTGATAGTTGGTAAAGCAGAGGCATAGCTTTCAGTAAGAAGCTATTCACGATTACTTGATTAAAATCATTGCTCTTAAAGCAATAGCTGATTGGTCTTTCAAAAAATATATCTGCTAAATTGGAGGGAAAAAAGGGCTTCAATGTAAACTCTAGTGCCTGTACTCACACCTATTATCACTATGAGGGAAGAGCCAGGACTTCAAACTATCAGTAAACAGTAAGACCTCGTATTCTTGCAGAGGCTGATCTAGTTGATCTAAAGTTTTTTATTAAAGAAAATAAAATAAATAAAAGACCTGCTTTAAGGTATAGTAAAGAAGTTTTGGGATTGGAAGTATTTTCAAGATCAATTATAAAGGCAGGTAAGACTGTAAATTTAAATAAAAGAAAATGTTGTAAGAAGTAAGTATTCTAATAAAGATATATAATTTTACAAATCTAAAATATAATTTAGATGGGATTGTGCTGTAAAATTATACTAATTAAATTTAGTTGGTGTATTAAAAAAAGAACTAAAAAGCTAAAGACGTAGTTCACACTCAAATGGACAGAAGAAACATTTTTGTCTACTGCTGGGCTTAGGCCCAGAGGGTGGGTGATAAGGGAGCCTTCTAAGAAGTATGATCAGAATTGTCAGGATGAGATCTTAGGGTCAGGAAGGGATAGAGTTCATGTGTGGGGGGGACTTTTATTGGAATTTGAGGTCAAAGTTAGTGGTACTACCAGGAAAGGCAAAAGTGGAATCTTATCAGTATACAAAGTGTATACTGGATCCAGTGTTAATTCCTCTCTGGCTTGAGTGTTGTGAGAAATTTGGGGTGATTAGAATTGTTGAAGATGATACATCAGGACATTAAAAGTCAGTTCTATGTATTATCTTAGATCTTGTGATTTTTCATTTTTTTTTTTTTTTTGGTATCATTTTAGAACTACTTACTCAATAATATAATCTAACTACTATTTTAATTACAGATTTACTATAAAAGTATTGAAAGAAAAATGAGACGGATAAATTGTCTTGGCTACCACAGTTTCCAGACCTAAAATTTATTGAAACTATCTGGGAAGATATGGAGGCTTACTTGGGGAAAAGGTATGAAAGAGTGACAAGTAGGGAAGAGCTAATCAGAGCTATGGAGCAAGTATGGAAATGTATACCTGATAGAAGGTTTATAGATCTTTGAAGGAGCATGTCCAAACGGGTCTGAGCATTTATGAACAGAAAAGGGCTTCAAACTCATTATTGATTCATGATTTCGTTTGTTTTACTTCAAGAGGATACTGAGGACTATTTTATTTTATCTCCTTTATTTATTTTATTTAGTAAATATTGCTGTGGAATAAGATAGTACAATACATTGTTGATGGTGTTGATGTATGGGGATTTGTGTTGTGCTAGTGCGGTGTTACTTTTTTCCACCCCCTGTACACTCACTGCAAAACCAAAATGACTGGCCCTCACACCGCTAGTCACTGCAGTTGCCTCTCCTAGTAAGGTCGGTCGTATTTTTCCTCTGTACTTGTCTCAGGTGAGGGCCAAAGGACAGTCTTTTCGCTGTGCCCCTCGCCTAATCCAAAGGAGGAAATTCTGGACGTCTAGTCTGAGAGCTAATCATTCCAGTCTTTTTTACGGTACTTGAACCCTATGGGGAGGACCTAGGATAGGCTGGTAAAGAATAAGCTCCCTGCCTCTGATGCTTGCAGTCATCGGGATTGTCAAGGCCGTACATTGAATAATGCACCTAGTGGGCTTTGAACTCCAACCAATGTGAAGTAACGCTAGTGAAGATGGGCATAGTATGATGCCAGAAAAGCGGTTTAGGGTGAGAGAAAGAAAAAGAGGCCCATAAGAGTTGGGAAATGGGGCAGCACGGTGGAAAAACAGCCTGGTGTTGTACTCGCTATAGGAAGTTCTCCCATATACTTGTATTATGCCTTGTACTGGACCATAACTATTGTTCTGCGTGCTGTTGTTTGCCGAATCATAATTCTGATAACCGGAGAAGGGGAAAAAAAATTTGATCTACTCCTACTTTTGGTTGAGGCTGAGCAAAGGATAATAATTACATTTCAGGTAGTTGGCAAAGGTAAAGTACTACACCGATTGGCAATATCAGTGAATGTACCTCCTGCTCGGGAATGAATTTTCGGGTTTTATCAGCCAGGTTTCTTTTTGGACATCTTCCACTATCGTACTGTATTGGGCCGTCATATCCCATCTTGGAGATTGTAGCGCGCATCTACGATACTAATTTCGCTGGTGGAGCAGCCGAGGTATTTTGCTGAAAAATTACCTTCTGAGCTAAGATTTCAAACCTCGGGTTTTGGGCCATTTTTTCCAAGATCCATATTTTCAAGTCAATGTGGCTCAGTGCATTGCCGTGCACCTGCGTTGGCAGCTGGCCACGGAATAACAGGATTGATCAAAAACCGTGGTCCCTGCCCTGCAACAGGCCCTAAGCGAATTTCTTCTGAGTCAGTAAGTTTGGCAAGAAATCGCATTTTATTAGCCGCCTACAATAGGCCGTCCTTAGATATATCCCCAGGCCATCTACAAGTAGCCTGCGAGATTTTTCGTATAGGACAGGGAATGTTTCGCAGATTAACTACCCTTCTCTTGAACGAAAGCATCTCGATTGATTTTTGTATTTCTCGAGTCTTGACTTCCCTATGAGGAAACGCGATTCCCTCCGGTATGTATCATGTTACTTATATGCTCATATGCTGCATTGCTGGCACTGCATTACTGGCACTGCTACCTAGCGATTTGACAAGAACCGCGCGGGTACTCCCACAGTGCGAGTACTTTATCGATCACCGTGATCAGATACACTCCCGGTAAGGTGCGCAATCCTCATCCCATGCAACATCTTGAAAAGGCCGCTTATTAGGTTCTCCTCCGTAATTGGAGAACATCTGACCGATATCCTCCTAAGGCCACCCACACCAAAATGTGTCATTTAGTTCACTGTACCAATAGATTTGCAATGGCGAGGGGATGAAGTATCGGTGACTTGGCATTATACTTCAAACTTCCTTTAGGGGGGAATGGTTGTGAGAAGTTGCGGGGAACCCCCTCAGGCATGTGCAGACAAATACCCTAACCCCGCCTGAAATATACCAAGCTATCACAGAATGAAATATTAAATGGTATGCGAGGGAAATTCTTATTCGAGCGTGGCCGTTCTCCATTTTCTGGCAAGAGTCGACCACCCCTAGGGCAAGGCATTGGAGGGATATTTTCGTACAAAGGGGGGATCATTTCGTGAATTAACCTAAATTAACTGTGCGAAAACATCTCCCCTAGTGCTTGTAGGTTGAAATAAAGTAGGGGCTAAAGCGAGCCATGCAATACGGTCGAGGGGAGTCTAATATAGTCCTGGTTTGGCCATAAAGGTTTACCGAAGACATGTTGTTTTTGCCGATTTGAGACGGATTTCGAAGAAAAAGCTTATCTCAGCCCACGAGCTCCGGCAGAAAGTTTTGAAACAGTTATTTGAGGTTTGGTCTGCCAAATGTACCCCTGCCTGCTCCGGCTAATAGGTCACTACCCTTTTACAAGTGGCCAGGGAGATGTTTTCATGCTCGGATACAAGAGAGGGATTATTTTGCTAGTTAGCTTCTCTTGTATTGTACGGAAGCATCCCCCTGGCACTTGTACTGTAAGAGGCTGATGACAAAAAGTGTGAGCAGAATGGCACGTACTTTAAGAACCCAAGCCATGCTAGTTCATCCTTCCATTTGATATATTTGGAAGCTATAAAAAAATTGAGAAATTGACAGAATGATCTGAAATCTTCTCAAATATCTCCCCAACTGCTCACAGATTATTAAAGAATTGTAGGGTGCTTTGGAATCCAATATGGGAAATTTGAAGTTGGAAACAGCGCCGGGCCTTGCTATCTCCCATACAAAATAGTCAAAGATTGCACAAAGGCCAATACATTAACCATAGCTCTCTTAATTCCTGAGCCAGTTTAGATACAGAGTTCTAAGCAGTTGGAAAGTAAAATCCATGGAATTGTTTCACAAATAGATGAAGATTTGGTTTAGATTGCTTCACTGCATCAACAGTTGGAAAGCCATGAATCTGGCTGTTTTCAATGGAAAACCCTTCCACTGCTCATCGATTTTGGCGCCAGCCTCGCACTACGGTGGCGGCAGTGAATCTTTCTAGATAATGCGCTATGTTAACAAGGAGGATACTCAGCCTCGTCTAATTCCCGTCTCAACTGACTTGCAGCAAGCAAACACCAAAGGTCAAGCTTAAATATTGATCATCTTACCGGGCTTTATTCTAACTCCACTTTTAGTATTCTTGTCGAGCGGTTGGTCGAACGAAAGCCAAAACAACAGAAGAAGAAAAGAAAATCGCCGTAAGGGTCTTAGAGTCAGAGCAGCTCAATCAGAAGCACAAGTAGGCCGCGCGGGGCTCCGCCCTACTTCCGGATCTTGGAATGATCCCTCAGCCTCTCTCTGCCCACCAGAACAGATTGCATTGATTTACGCGCACAGTGCGGCACCCCTTTCGATAGCGCTTTCCTAACGCAAAGGAACAAACGGATGCGTTGTGCTCGAGTAGTAATCACCCGGCCTGAGCCAATTACCGATTACTCCCCCCACCCCGCAGTTTCTGAATAATACCAAAACGTGGGTCATTCCTATTGCTACCTGCGCGTTGTTACATCTATTGCTGGGTTCGAGAGTTTGTTGACGCTGGGGTGGATATGGGCGACACTCGCGCCCCACAACTACACTCCTAGCACCAACAACAACGGCAAAGGTGAGCACTTCGGCATGTCTAACACTGAAAGATGATAGCAACAAGAGTAGCTCTCGCGAGCGCTGTGTTTAGTTTAGCTCGGCACTAGGCTAACCGGGCATTAAGGGCCATCAACTGATGGCTTAGGATCATGCGAAGCTCTTTGAGTTCTCATTCCACCTCACATGGTGGCCAAAGGCCACACTTTGAACTCGAGAATGGCTTTCTCACTATAGAGTGCAATTCCTGGGTAGCTGTTTATGTGGTCCCGTTCCCGAGGCACCGGAATCCTGAGACTCCGCTGTGACTTTTGGGGGGCTGTTTTGGATCAGGATTGTATTCATAGGATATCACTCGGTTATTAATAATGAGTGGGTTTGTTGTCCCGCCATCATATTTCTTGTTTGCTCTCCATCTGACACCCTGTCCTGGCAACTCTTTCTCTAGGATGATAACCTTTTGGTCTTGTGAGGGTTGAACATTCTCAGTGGTAATCGGTTTCTTTCCTTTTTTTGTTCTTTTTCCGGTCTGCACGCCCCATCTTTTCAGGGTGGCGCACAAGGCTTCACTCGCGCTTTCCCCTCACCATTGGCCCCCACATCATATATTTTTATCTCTAGAGCTCTTAAGCTGGAATCTAACTCCGGCAAACTGGAGCGCAACCACGAATCTGAATTTAATACTCTTGGCTAAAACTCTCATAAGAAGGGTAACCAGACACTTGAAGGACATGAGGTGGCTTAGAAAGGTGGCGAAAATTATATTTCCCTTGTAGCCCTCACTGCATACCAGCGCGGGATATGAATGGCGTTTGCATTTGGGGTCTGACTGTGAAGCAACAACGGTCATAATAGAAACTAGTAGAAACGGTAATAAATTGGTAGCATCTCAAATAGATTGAAATCAAAAGAAAAAGGAGGGAACGCGATATTTTTGTTATGGGGGCATTTTTTTTTTTTTTCAGTTGCGGAGGGTGGGGGGCTGTAATGTTGAGCGTAGCCAGGACCGTAAAAAAATCGTATCCTAAGCAAAACAAAACAAAAAAGAAACAAAGGGAAACTACAAATCATGGAGGGAAGAAACTGGATCCAAAGATTCCACGAAAATATCCCAAAAACAGTATTTCATCAGCAGGGGTTACCGGGTGGAATCGGGTGCGCCAGTTGGGGACGGGACATTTCTACCCCTCGTAGGTTCACCCCGGGGTTTCGCGTTCGTCGGACTAAACCTTGTCTGGAAAGAGCTCTTGAACTTGAGGGATTCTTGGTTGTCATCACCAACCTCCGCATGAATCATCTCTGGAAGGGTGACGGCTCTCGCAGGTTGGTTTTGCCGGGTACCTTCGCTCTCGGCTGAGGAGCCCGTGTAGAGAGGGACACTTGTGATGAAACTATCATCAAAAGTGAGACAGCCTTTGTTTTTGTTCCCAATCTTCACATTCACCTGGGGGGTGGATTGAGATTTAAGGCTTGTGGATCCTTTGGGGTTGTTTTGCGGGTGTGGGTCCTCTAGCGTCTGGGGCGGGGCGGGTTTTTGTGAGGTGGTGGACCTGTGTCATGGGAAAAACGAGATTTGGTAGACAAATGATAAGTATACGGTCAGAGCCGATAGGGGCATATTGGCCTTTTCAACTCACATTGTGGAGGGGACAGCTTCTTTGCCCCTAACCTCGGGCGCATCGCGAGGCCCTCTAGTGGCTGGTGGTCTACGAGCTTGGATGACGTTAGCATGGGTATTCCCCAATTCAAAGCCCTGACGATCTAACGCGGCTAGGCCTGGATTGGGCGTGGCACTATTCAGTTGGCTAGCAATGACTAACCTTCGGGGAGCAGGTGCTGGTGGTTGGTGGCCGGCGAGTATTTATATTCGACCTCTGTACGAGAGGACATTGCCTATGCTCTCAGTTGGGTATTGTAAAGATGAAAAGGATAGGAAGTTCGAGTAGGAGTTGGTTGAGGTAACAAAGTGCAGATGTGGGTTTTAAAATGTAGCACCGAAGGGGGAGTGGTAGTTTTAGTGCCGATCGGGTTCTGGTGGTGTTGTTTGAATGTAGCGCTGATATGTTTGTAATATTATGTAGACTAAAACTAGTTGCGGGGTGGTGAGCACTGGACGGGGAGTATGCGTGGTACTTATAAGAGTTCCCAGCAGTGAGTTAGCACTGCGCACATGTCTCACTTGCTGTAGCTTTTCTATATCAGGACTTCGTGTGTTAGTAGGTCAATTAAGGCATAATGCAGGTTGTGCTGCTTGTCTCATAAGGTCTGATGACATTGCCTTACCCACCTCGGCTAATTTTTGCCTGGGGCGGGGGGAGTTCTAGTAGGGTAGGACCAGGAGCCAGAACAAAAAGGGTTGTCCAACATTGTCATCGATTAAACGCCGCCGCACTGGATTTCACTGTACTACTATGCACCCAGAATGGTATCCATGGCCCACACAACCGTACAACGAACAAACCGAACCAATGGTGGCAGGAAGCACAACTAATTTAATTTAATTTTCTTTGGCGAGAACTAGGTGCGAGCTGTGATGAGCTAGCCACGAGGATGTCTCCTCCCCCGGTTTTAACAATTCACAGGCTCCAGTATCTCCTGACACGCGTGCCGGTAGTCATATCGGGTGTTATACCGCTTGGGCAGGTATGTCGGGAGGTTGGGGACCCAGACGGTGTGTGTCAGAGTACTAAAAAAATGCAATCTACCCTCGTGAAAAGGATTTGTGAGAACAGTATGGTACTCCAACATACGCCGTCTGCGCACCCCCTCTCCCGGCATACCTGCCCAAGCGACGTACAGTACCACCCGATATCACTTTAGAACTTGCCAGAGGCTAGAATAAGAAGCCCGCTACGGATAATTCCCTCCTTATACGGTAATTATAGATAGTCTTTAAAACCGCTTCAGTATCATAACAAGTAAAGTTTTGTGACAATTTACCGCAACCTGTTCTCGGAGCGTACCCCCCGAGACAGCCCGCTTTTTTTCTGAAGAGGTATTCATTCTCTGTGGCAATGGGTGCTCACTTGCATAGCGTTTATGATAAATAGTGAAATGAAATTTGGGAAATATGATATCATATAGTCCGTAGTGTTTTAATCTTCAAGCTGGTTAACGACAGCAGGGTCTGGTGGGCTCAGATGTGATAGCTAAAAGAAAAAAAAAAAGTAAACTTCATCGCCTCTTTCATCACCAGAAGTCATGAAAATTCGCTAGGGTGCAGAGTGATAGCGGATGACGATGGAAATGCAGCATTATCTGGCAAGATTCTATTGCCACTCGGACGTTGAAATAAAGCAGGGGCTGAAGTAAGGCATGCAATATGGGCAAAAAGGCTCCAAAATAGTGTTAGTTTTGGTCATAAAGGGTTAGCCGAAGGCATTTTGTTCTTTGCAACTTGGGGCGGATTACAGGGAAATTCCTTATCTCAACATACTATAGTAGTGGCAGCGAAAAATATATTCTCTCTCCCCCAATCCCCTGCTCAGGCTTGCAACATTGCAACATAAAAGTCAAATTTACGTGCTGATGCTCTTTCTTTCCTTCGCTCCGATACTATTCCAACTCGACTTTCCAGTATTTCAATTCAGCGATTTATCGAATGAAAGTCAAAAAAAGGAAAGTGCGGTAAGCGCCTGAGAGCCAGAGCCGCTCGATCGGAAGCACAAGCGTTTTACCCAGCCCCCCGGATCTTCGATGGATCCCTTGGCCTCGCTCTACCCTCCAAACCAGGCTGGGCGGATTTACATGAACATTATGGTACCACTTTCAATAGCGATTTCCTAATAGAAAGGGGCAAACGGATAATTCGGAGGTCTCACTCAGCCGCAGCCAATTACCTATTACTCCACTACCACAAATTCTCAATAATGCCAAAACATGGGGCATGCCCATCGCTACTTGCGCATTGCTATTTCTATTGCTGGGTGCAAGAATAGCCACTTGAGTGGAAAGGGAAACACTTGCCATAGAAACCGTAGCCCCGGCCACGGCAACAACGACAATGTTGAGTACTTCAACATGTCCGGCACTGGAGATTCCATGGTGGCCAATCCTTTAATTTTTGAATGGCTTTCTAGCTAGATGGTGTGGCCCTACTCTAGAGGTGTCGGGATCCTCAGAGTCCGTGGGATATATCGGGAGGTCTTTTGTTCAAAGAGTCTAGTCATATATTATCACTCGGTTATACATGGTGGTGAGTGAGTTTGTTGTCCCCCAATACTGTCTTTGCTTGCTCCCCATGTGATACCCAGTCCTGGATATTACTTCGCTAGGCTGATGCCTCTGTTCGGTCCTTGTTATGAGTGAGCTATATCAACGGTAATTCCCTTTTTTTTTTTCTTTTCTGCTCCTTATTCGGTCGGTGAGTTTTTTGATCTCAGGGTGTCTGTACTCATAGGGCTTGCTCGCTCACGCACTTTACCTAATCATTGGCCTCCGTGTCATGTATCTTATCTCTGTAGCTCCTGAGCTAGAGTCTAACTTCGGCAAACTATAGTGCAACCGCGAGTCTAAATTTGGTCCTTTTGCTTAAAACTCCCCTGAACGGGGTAACCAGATCCTTGGAGGATATGAGATGGCTCAGAGAGGTGGAAAAAGCTTTGTTTTCCTTACAGCCTGCATGGCATACCAGCCCACACCGCGAAGGGCATTTGCGCCGGGGCCTGTGGAGCAGCACCGGTCATATTGAAAATAATAAAAGTAACAGATTGATAGAATCATAGAGAGGGCAGAATAAAAGACAAAATAAATTGATGCTATGATACTACATGTAAAAACAACACAATATTTTTTATAAGCTTTTGTTTCAGGTCGGGGGGAGAGGGGGGGCTGTGATGCTGGGCATGGGCAGACGCGGTGAAAAATAATGGCGTATATAAAACAAAACAGGGGAGCAAACAAAGGAAAGCTATGAAACACCAAGGGGAAAGAAGGCGGGTGCAAGATTCATCTGAGATATCCCAGGGGAAGCGCTTCCTCTGCAGGCGTTGGGGGTGGTATCAGTCTCCGGCTAGCCTGACCTCAGCGAAACGTCTTGGATCCCGTAGGGAATCACAAAAAAGCCGCCTGTCTACCATATAACGATAACATGGTAACTAACTTAGCGGGTGGACTTGCTGGCTCTAGCTGAAAGTGAACCTTGTTTTTCCTTCTTACAAGTAATAGTTATTTTGCCAGAATGCTTGAAGTTAACGCAATTCTCATTGTGGTCACCAAGTGTCGCACTAATCTTGGAAGGGAGTTTCGGTTGGGGGAACCTGATGGTTCCCTCAAAGTTGTTCTTTAGGACACTTTCGCCCTCGCCCTGCGAGTCTTGGTAGAGAATAACATTTGTGTTGCAGCTGTTCTGGAAGTTGCCGCAACCCTTATTGTTATCACCAAGTGTCACACTCATCTGGGGAGTGGATTCGTGTTGAGGGCTAGCTGGCCCCCAGGGGTTTTTTCGCGGGGTTGGGTACGGAGGCATCCAGAAAGGGTCGAAATGAGATAAGGAGGCGGGCCTATATACCGGGGAAAACGAGGGTTGGGGGATGCACGATAAGTATACGGCTAGAATATATTGGAGCATTTTCGGCTTTCCTAACTGACCAGTCGCGCGGGGGAGCATCTATCCGCCAACCCACAGGGGGGCAGGACACATTTTGAGTCCCTCGGGTAGCTTGTGGTATACTACCTGCTAGGGTGGTTCTTGCATGGGTGATCTCCGGCTCAGGGCCCTGGTGGCCTAGTGGGACGGGGAGTCGATCCGGCGTGGCACTGTTCAGCTAGCTTAGCAAAAACGGACCTGTGGGGATCGCGCAGGAAGGCTTAAGAGGGAAGACTGACCCATCATGGGGTTGGATCACGGGAGGGGAGGATGGAGTGGCCATTTTCTAGGTTCTTGGAGTAAAGTTGAAGGGGGTAAGAATGTAGGATAGAAATCTGTTGTGGCAATGAAGCGCAGATGTGGGTTCTAAAATGGGGGCACTGAAGCGGGAGTGGTAATTTCAGTGTTGGTCCGCCGCTGGCAGTGTCGTTTGGATGTAGTGCAAATAGGTTGATGTGGGGTGTACTTGGGGGTGGTGAGTGCTTAAGTATTGAGCGGGGAGTATGCATAGTATTTATGAATTCCGAGATGTGAATTGGAACAGCGCATAGGTCTCACTCCCTGTCGCTTTCCCTATATGGACGCCATATGTTGATACCGGAAAGTGAATTTGAGGCGTCGTGCAGGTTGTGACAAAATCACACAACCTTGTCCTACCACCTCGGGTAATCGTTGCTCTGGGGAAAGGTTTTAGTAGAACCACGCCCCAGACAAACAGGGTTGACCTACAGCGTCTTGGATTAAACGCCGTCAGGGTACCCCTCGTGGCCCGTACTGGATTCTATTGCCCACCTAGTGGGTATTCATGACCCCAGGCGCCATACCACAGACAGGTTAGAGGCGGCTCGAAGCACAAGTTCAATGGGTCTTCCTTAAGTAGGGGCTGAATGGGAGTTGTGATCGAACTGGCCATGAAAATGTCTCCTCCCCCTCCGATACTCGCAATTCATGGCCTCCAGTTACACGAGCACTCTTGGAGCGTGGAGCCAACTGGAGCCTAGCGTGAGGAACCCAGCATGCATAAATATTCCTCCTTATACTGTAAGTGTACAAGATCATCATTCGCATACATTTCTTAGAGCCCCTGAGTTGTCACCCTCCAATAACACGAGGTCTTATCTTCAGCAACTTCAAGTATGGATTCCACAAACTCGGTTTGAATTTGTGCTTATCCGATCCCGTATTCATGTATGATATACTGGTTAGTGATATGACACTTATATGGTGGTTACGAGAATAGTGATTTTTAATGATATGGACTTGTTATCAGATGGTGCTCAAGTCGCCGGATTGCTCTGCCAGTTCCTATTATGGAATCGCGCATCCACGGATATTTTGGCCAATAAAATATGTTAGGAGGCCAGGGTTGCATGCCAGCCCCAAGAGCTCAGAACCTGAAGAACAGGAACTACTTTTACCCCACAACAAGCAGCCAATCGCCTGACTGACAAGCAACGTAATCCAGCCTAGAGAGTTTGCAATACCACACGGTCGTGGGTCTGCTACTGTAGAGCAAGCAAAGGTTACTTTGGTGGAGGTTTGGAGAACATTTCTGCAGGATATAATTGATCGGCGTTTTCAAAGCTTTCATGAGAAGCTTAATAAATGTATTATTCATGGTGGAAATAATAACTTTGATGGATAGTATCTGGAATTTACTTTGTAAACTTAAGTTCAGTCTCGTTCCTCTACACTCCTAAAGGACTTGTAACTAGGGGTAGTCTTGTTTTAAGGTGTCTTCTGCTATTTCACTATTGATAACAGTGAGCATTTGATAGATTTTATTGGCTAAAGTTTATGAGGTTGAGCGATTTCATAACAGGAACTGGCAGAGCAATCCGGCGACTTGAGTATATTATGGGAATATGAGAAGGAAGATATCCGTATAACATACATTTTGTTTAATAATCTAGGTGGAGGAATTCATCTTACAGCAGTAAGTGGATGGGGTTCAATTCTTAGTGTCAACTTTATCATAGAAGGAAGGTTTGGAAATGGGATATTAGAGGTCTGTGAGGGGGGTTATGGACTGGGTAGTGCTTTGTTTTTGTTCTGTTTTTGTTCATCTTCTAAATTAACTATTAATATAGAAAAACTTGTATGAGGTTGTATTATAGCTATGATATATGTACCAGGCACTAGCCTATGTGAATAGTTATACAATAGAGCCTAAGCAGTAGGCTGCTATCTCTTTGGTGTCTAAGTGTGAGGAGATGAGAGCAAAAGAGGGGGAGGGTGAAATGAAATAGTTTAGTGAGTAAAGGGAAACTATATGATTAGCATTCAATAAAGTGTATTTGCTATCTAGGCATCGGTCTCGAGTATCATGTCATCTGCCAGATAGGAGATCACTTCTAAATACATGAAATATTTCTACATAGGGCAGAGGCTCTGGAAATTGCTACGGGGTAGCCGACCTGATACTTTTGGATAACTAGGCTGTGTGTTTATCGAGAGAGGTAGAGAACTGTCAGGAAAGCCTGGGTAAAAGCAAGAAAAAAGATAAATCTTTGCAAAGACTTTGTAACTAAAAATATTGTTAAAGTCTCTTATCCGGAGCTTGATGATCACTTAAATTTGTAGAGCATCTAACTATTCATACACTTTTCTCAGTACTTGGGTTGGTTATTTATATAAAGTCTTATTAGAGACTTTAGCTATGGTTCAAATAGTACAAAGCCCAGTTTGACCCTCAAGATATATGACCCTGCTACAGCAAATGACCCAATAGTCTATTTATTACTCGGAAGGTGTCAAGTAGTCCGCCAGTAGATAGCCATCAATCTTTTTGGCAATTTAACTAAGTTCAGTTTGAGGCAGTCTATTTGTGAATATCTTACAGGCTACCAGTAAGCAGTCTGATTGGATGCCTTTCCTGCATATATGCACTCAGGTGCAGATGCATTCATATTATCAAGAATGTAGAATACACAATAAATCCTGTTGTATAGAATACTCTATCATCTTTCCCATGGCAATAGTGCACGATACTATCCTCCTTCTTGCCATCATGGGTTACAGTTGGTATAGTCACCTCCCAGGGCTATATCCCATTACCTCTTTCGGCTTCAAAACCCAATACAATATTCCAGATATGTAATATCAGTTCTGACTTTCTAAACTTCACCCCACAGGACTACTTTTATTTTGTAGAAGTTCCAGTAGAGTTAAAAAACCTACAGTGATAATTTGGCTATAGCAGGATTAAGATTTCCATAAATACTACTTATCCCAACTTTGGCATCATAGGATATTGTCTGTGAAAGTCTTTGACCAATTCTTGAGCATATTCTAAGTACTCTACTGTTGAAATATCTTATTCATTTTCATATGAATATTTCCTTGAACATATCGTATATTCTCTTACTTGGTTAGTGTTTCGGCAATACCTATTACACCGCATACATTACTACAGCTAGGACATACTATAAGTTTATTTCTGTTATATTTCATTATTACGATAAGGATTCTTATGTATAATTCTTGATCTGGTATTCGGGTTATTTCGCTTGCTTATCACATATTTTAATGGTTATTGTTCTGTCCTTTATGTCCTATAATCCACAACGAAACCCCTCACACCACTTTAGTTTTATATAAACTTTTGGGATTTTCTTG
>QFET01010088.1:0-43056 GCA_003316355.1 Tuber calosporum | reverse complement strand
GGAAATCCGCCTAGTACTACTCGTTGCAATAGTACTCCTACCCTGGTGGCTAAGATTAGCGCCCCGCCCCATACCAGACTATAACAACGGCCCGGTCATATTCATCCAACGCCAAGAGAAGTAGTTACCTGTTGCAAAACCACTTAAAGCATAGGATCGTAACATATAGCTACTGGATTTGTATAGTATTAGTGATCTCTTGTTCCTTCTTGTTTGGATTCCATTACTTGTTTTGTTAGCTCCATCCTGTCGCTTTTATCCCTCTGTTTTCAGAATATGGTTACCTTTGTATGCTGCCTCTGGTAGCATATTTGTTGGACAGGATGGTTGCGCTTTTGTTTAGTTTTTCTAGCTACAATCTATTGTATTTTAAGAGCCTGCAATCCCTTAAGGATTTAGACTCTCAAGCCTTACAGGACTATCATTTTTAATACTACAAGTTGAATAGTCACTCTATTAGTTCCATACATTTTACCTTGTCTATTGAAGACCTATCTATCGACGCTTGTCCCCCTATCATTATAGTATCTTCAGAGTCCCTTTGGGATCCTCACGATACTTGGGAGTAGGTTCCAATCTCATAACTATAGAGAGCAAGTCTCTTTTTATATACTTTTCCCAGTTATTCCATTGGTCATAAAAAGTATGGTATATTTTCCATTCATCATTTATCATTAACTGAGGAACTCAGTTTGACTTGGAAAATGGTTGCCCTGCTCTGTCAAATCTTCACACCAACTCTCTATCATTTTGAGGGTGTCTTACATTCCTGTAGTAGATATCATTTGATTCATTTTCCAAATGCACTGAGTTCAAGTTGATGGCAGACATTTGCTGACCTCTTATATGATACTAATGGATCATGCTACATTATTGTCATTCTTATATTGTATGCACTCTTATGTACATATACATTCAGATTACCAAGAATCTATTACTCTGTATGATTAGATAGTATGGTCTATATTCCTTCATTAATACTGGGCAGCTCTGCTGTAGACACTACTTCTTGGTAGTGTGAATTGTAGTCATAGAGTAACCTCTCAGTTCTAGATACTAATACATCATAATTCTTGTACCATTTCCCATATGGGTGCAGTTCTGGGAAAAAGTTGAAGATTGCCAACAACCACAAAATGAGTTGAATGATCTTAAGGATTCTTTACCAGATAGAGTACCCCGTAGATTTCTTGAAATATATTTAATTTTAAAATTGGAGGAAAAATGGTCCTATAATGATTATTTTTCCAATATGGCTTAAAGTTTTTTCCTGAATATTCTGAAAGACCATATTTGAATGCATCTATATAAGAGATTTCAAATATTTATAAGAATAAAGTTAAAAGTTATTGTCAAAATTGTTAAAATCTATGTACTTTTCCTATATGTGACATATATTGTAAACCTGTAATAATAATAGTTAATGCAACAATAACAAAAAGAAGGGTAGAGGTATAAGTGTAAAAAGAAGAAGAGACTGTGATATTATATGATTAGGATAAATATATATATCAGCTACATCCATTTACGTACAATCAAAAGCAATCTCTGAAGATAACGCATACCTAACAGCGACCTTCAATTGTCATTATACTTTCTTTATATCATATTCTTTCTTTATTCTCAGTTGACTTCTCTTAAGTACTTATTAAACTATATTGCTTTTCACATAAGTATGGATATCGATCCTGGTCTATACTCTTCTGATAATTATATTAATAGGGCCTTCTCAGAGTCTGCTGGGAGTTCTATTGATAATCAAAGTTTATTTGATACTGGTAGGTTTTCATTTGAAATTTGTAGATTATTATTTAAAAAAAGAATAAATAAAACAACATACTGAAAATAATGCAGAAGCTGAGAGCTCTATAAAACGCTTGAAAGCACTATTTCCTGCCTGTTCCTGCTCCCAAAGGTGTATGCAGAAAGCAGATCCAGAAATATGGATGAAATGGCTTACCGATCATGATAAACTATCATTATCGGAGAAAAGGTAAGAATTACCTATCTACTAGCTCCATAGTTATCCAATGATGCCAATGTTCTAAACGAGTAGAAAAAGCAATATAAGAATTATCATTTGTGCAAGAAAGATAATAGGAAGATCAAGTATCTTCTTGCTATTATAGATACAGTTTGTTTAAATGTTTTTACTTGCTTTTGGAATATTTCATTGGATGGTCTATATGGTTTGATTCATCAACTATGCATAACGCAAATGCCAATTGCTATAGTTTATGGGAATCTTAATTGTATTCCTTCTAACAAGATCCTCACTGAAGTTGTTGCAAAGGTAGAAAGATTTCTTCTAAATATGAAGAAAGAAGAGTGAGAAGTTATTGCAACACGAGTATACCACAGAAGATTGCAGAACAGTCAACTTACAAGGTATATGGAAGTAGAGAAAATTGATTATCTTCTGTCCCTTTTGTCCGGTCGTATTATTTACAAGATGTATCTTGTTTCTCTTGGGTTACAATGACTAGAAGCCCCAGTATCTTTTACCAAGTTTTATAAGATATGGAAAACTTCATCTGAGTTACAATTTATGAAAATTTGAAAGATATCAAAGAATGTCTGCGATAAGTGTGCGATTTTACACAATTTATCCAAGGGTGATAGGAATTGAGAGAGTAGATTTACTGACAATGAGGAAGATACTGAAAGTACTAATACAGAAGCATTAGAACAAAATAGAAGAGAGAAACAATTAAAACTACATCAAGTAGAGTATATATCATGTCATACTGCATATGAAACTGTCATTGAGGAATCAAAGTAGGCTGAATTAGAAACTTCTACTTTTTCCTTTGATTTTTAACAAGTAGTAGAAATTCCTACTGTTCCACAACAGCCATCTAAATGGTATTACTGGTCCCCTTTTAAGTTATATGTATTTGGTAATGTTGATGATGCAATTGACCAGCATTATCATACCATGTTTACAGAAGCACAGCAGGGTAAAGGAGCTAATCAAGTTGTTTCAATACTACATTGGTTCTTAACAGGAACTTCAATGCTAAAGGTGAAGATTCATCTTTGGGTTGATAAATGTGGGGTGCAAAACAAGAATAGGACTATGCTGTGGTAATTCTCTTGGCTTGTTATAACACAGCAACTAGAAGAAATTATATTAAGCTTTCAGATAAAGAGTCATACAAGAAATAGGGTTGATCAAGGATTTGGTATAGTAAAGCAAAAAGCTAACAAAAATGAGGTTTGGACTCCAGAGATGTATGCAGCGCTGCTTGATACTAGTGATAAGGCAGGTAAGATGAAGGCAGTAAAGTTTTTCAATAATCCCCCAGAAACTCTGTTTCGAGATTGCAAGTCTACTTTTGAGCCTTAATTTAAATTGCTACCATGTATTCAAAAGTATCAGTTCTTTCGCTTCACTTCTGCAAATCCAGGGATTTTTGAGGTAAAAAGACCTCCCGACAATGATTGGATTACAGTTGATATAAGGAAAAAGGACTTTCTTTTATCAAATTTTGTGAGTATTGAACCAGTAGGATTACCAGATATCGGATTGAATTTGGAAAATGGCATGATTTTTGGTATAAATACACTGCCTATACTCCTCCTGAATATCAGAACCAATGGTAGTACTCCAACCTTGATAAGCAACAAGATTTACAGTACGTGAGAGTAAAAACTCTTGTCAGTTCATGGCACGAGAAGTAAAGCAAGAGATAGGTCTTAAATTGGATAAGGAGAAGCAGATTGAGGAAAATTTACCACAAACTCTAACTACAATTCCAGCAAAGTAGGGTCGTGGCAGTTCTCCTGGTTCAAAAAATAAGCGAAAAGCAGTTGATTCAAGCTGAAATATGTATTAATTTTCTTATTCAGCACTTATTATATCTCTTAATGCATCTTAATAATTGTCAAATATATTTAAATGTATTAAATTTATGTGAAAAGAAATATATTTATATAGCATGAAATACAAAGGAAAGAGGACTATAATTTTCTATTCTAAAGGAATTTCCTGCAAAGGTGGTTAAGTTATATCAATTTCATTGTTAAAAAATGTTTTCCTTTTTTTCTTCAAAGGCTTATAGTTGCTATCCAAACCAAAACCTCTCCTAACTCCAAACACCTTAAAAGCAATCTTACTTAATTTTTCTGAACTGCACCTATATCATGATTGGCAACCAAGCAAGGCAGGATTTCATATAACAGAGTAATGAGACCTAGGATTGTTAAATTTTGCACTATGACTCATTAGTGGTCATAGTGCTTTCCTTGATATACACTTAGTTCAATAATAGATATTTTGTGATTGGTTAATCATGTGCGTGACATAAGTTGGTGAGACATTTAACATTAGGAATTTGAGATATGACTCACATTATGAGTGATGGGTTTTGCACATGTGACCACTTGAGGGCGTAGGACTTGGACTTATTTTATGAGTTATGATTGGCTTTGGTATATAGCGTAGTTGACTTGTGGAATGTTACACATAAGGGATATGGTAGTAGGCTTTCGAGTCTCAAGATGTAATAGTACATAGTACTGGAAGGTAACTATAGTGACGTCATCCCATGTTGGTAAGAAGTATCGTCAAATCCAGACTAATTAGCCAGTATAAAAAAAGATACATTTGATTTACCCAGGTGGGTCTATTGGGAATTATAGATTCTTGATGTACTGAATATATATGCCTATCGGTGAATATATGCAGGAGAGAGGCCATACAAATTATTACCTGGTATTCGCTAAGATGTTCGCAAATGGGTAGCATCTAACTCAACATAGTTAATTTGGCAAGGAGTTCAAAGGCTTTCAACTAGTGGAATGCTTGACACCATCAGAGTAAAGGATAAACTGGGGAATCATTTTCTGTAGTAGGGTCATATATATTCAATGTAAAACTGGGTTCACACTTTTTAGACCAGGGCTAAACTTTCCGTGAATACTTCAAATATATAATCAATATTAGACTTGAGAAAAGTATATAAATAGTTAGAAGTCTACTGTGGTTAAGGGTCATGCTCCACACCTCTATTTTCCTCCTGCTTGAAATTCTTGCCCTTTTAAGTAGAACAAAACTTCGCCTTTTTGTGTGGCAACAGCCACGATACACCAAATATTGCCCCTTGCTTAAGCTTCACTCTTTAGCGACACAGCCCCACTTCCTGTATAACAGTGATGGCCACAGCTTCCCCAGGCCGCTCCAGGTCAGCCTCGCGCACCCAGCACTGCACAGCCCCCTACTCAGCCTACTCCTCCCGCGCCAGCACCCCTGGACCCCTCCCTGACCACTTGATTGCAACCCAGAACCTCCTGGACGCTATAGTGACTCAATTTAGTCTCTCCCGTGAATCCTTCCCTGCATTTGACAACTCCCTCCTCCAGATCCTTTGCGATGGGGAGGCCACCATCATCCCACTCCTGTGCACTGCCCTCTCCGGAATCAAGGAGGTTGTTAGCTGACTTGCTACACTGACTATGCGTGGGGATGAGATCTCCTCCGCTATCTCGACCCACGCCCCTCCCCCTAATTCAGACCCCCACGCGATTGCAGCCTTAGAGGCCACAGTCAGAGACCTCTCCCTTCGCGTCATGGCAGGAGCCACTGCCAGACAACCTCCTCCTCCTCCCCCGGTCCCACCTCACCTTGCTCCGGCTCAACCTAGGTCTCTCCCCAACCCTAAACCCCAACCTGCACAAGTGGCAAATCAAGGCCCTGACCCCGACCTCCCCTGCTATGACACAGTTGAAAAATAGTGGTATGGCAACCCTGCCGCATATGCCGTCAGCCACCCACGCTCCTGGGAAGCCCAAGAGTACAGGGCAGGCAAATACCCTCCCCTAACCGAGTTTCCTTCACCACCCTCATCCTCCAACATCCGACCCACACACACCCAGTCCCGTCTGGCAAACAAGTCCTATGCTGCTGTTGCAGCAGGACCATCCTCTGCACCAGGTACCAAAGGTAAAGCGAAGAAGTCCACTACGCTAGCACAAGTCGTAGCATCCAACGACAGCAGCCCTGAGTCTCAGGGTCCAGAACCGTTCCCCTCCGCTGAGCCCTGATTCTTCACCCCTCGCACCTCACCCACACCTCATGCAGATGCTGACCATATGGCAGCCACCGCCCCCGACATGATGGCTGCCGTCCTAAGGCAGGCCAACTGCCCTTTTCCCTTGTCCTTTCCTGAACGTGTCAATCCTAAAGGATCTCTCACCCTCCTGGGCACTGACCCACACACACCCTCCACTGCTTACTCACCCTACTACAAAGCCATGACTAACCGTCTTAACCAAGCTTTCCAGTAGGAAACAACCCCTACCGTCCTTTCTGCCCCGCCCCCAACGAGGTCCAATTGGCCATCCACTGCTTACCTACAGCCTACATTTCGGAGGACCAGGCTGACCTCTTCCCTGCCGTCTCTGAATCAGTTCGCAGGGCAACTGACGTCGTTATCTACTCTGCACGCTTCCTCAAAACTGACCCTGACATTTGAGCAACAAAGACCACTACGTCTGTAGTAGTCACCGTGGCCCCTGACGATGTCAAAAGGCTTGGCTCGACCATCTGTCCCTTCGCCAGTCCGCGCTAAGTTGAAAAGGCCGACTCCTCTGCGAAGTTTATGCAATGCTGGAAGTGTTGGCTTTATGGCCACCTCTCCCCTATGTGCAAAGCCTCCACCCCCACCTGTCCCCTGTTTGCTCTAGCACATACACGAGCGGCCCACCGCTACCCTAATCCCACATGCACCAAGGGCAGGAACACTAAGTCTGTTGCTTGGTGTTGTCCCGTATCCTCACTCATGTGCTCTAGTTGTGCAGGACCCCATCCTGCCACAGATCGTTCCAGACCATCCCTCCCCCTCCCTCCGACTGATGATGACGCCCCCTCTGAGCCTGAGGGTGTACAAGGTCCTGATGATGTCATGGACCAGGATGCACCCACCCTACCGTACCCACCCAGCACTCCCTCCCCTACCACTGGCACCATGGATCTTACAACCCCCAGACAGCCAGTCCCACCAACTGGCGCTCCAGCTGACCCTTGCCCCATATGTGTTGCACCAGTCCCCACCTGGCTCTCTAGTTTTCCGCTCCCACTTGGCCCATCGGGCTTTCCTCTCCAATGAGTCCCGCACTGGACCCCCCCTCCCTGAGGCAGATGCCAGGCACTACCCTTCCCCTCTTTCAGCACAACTGCCTTGGGAACTGGAATGTGTTTCTGTCCCTATCCAATAGCCTTAAAGCTATGCCTACCCCTCCACACTTGTTTGCCCTCTAGGATCCTCTGGTTTTCAAGAGGAGACTACCAATATTTTCCTCTTATAAATCTTTTTCCCCACTGAATGCTAATGGTGCCAAACCTAGGGTGGCCTTTTATGCTCACCTTGATTTCATGCAAGTTTTTGCACTACCAGCCGTCTTCTTCCACCAGCTGGACTTTATGGTAATTGATATTCCCTCCCCCTCAGGCCTGTTTAATTCAGCTCATCGGGTCTTGCACGTTTACAATGCCTACTCCACCACTGGGCGCTCATCGCACACACGCACAATCAGTCCACCTTCTATTTTCAGGGAACAAGCTTTCCCCACTCTCCTAGTTGGGGATCTCAACCTCCATAATCCTAATTCCGACCCTTCAAGCGTCCTTTCTGATTCAGAATTTAATCTTTCTTCCCTAAACTTTGACCTGGCCTCTGAGCTAGGCTACTCACTTTAAAACACATCGGGTGTATTCACAAGGTTCCCCTTCGATGGCACATCCAGACCTGCAGTCTTAGACCTTGCCTTCGCAAATCCCTCCCTTGCCCCCTTTTTTAGCTCATGGGGTGTCACCCTCCCACTGACTGGCTCTGACCATGTCCCAATCACAATAGCCCTTTCTACGCCTTTCCTATGACTGCCTGACCCTACTCCTAACTGGACCAAAACGGACTGGCACACACTTTCCCCTCTCATCATGGATATATTGGTCCCACCTCCTCCCCCGCTCCCTACCTCAACCTCACTTAGTGCTTGGTTCAACTGCCACCTGCGCACCATTACCTTCCTCCTCGCCTAGCACACACCAAACAAACGTCCTTGCACCAGGTCAAAACCATGGTGGACAGCTGAGCTATTACAGCTGCACTAAAGCTTTCAACAGAGAGGCAGGAATATCATGCATGTCCCCCTGCACCACCCTCTGTGACAGCGCCCGTGCCTCCTGCCTTGCATATTTCAAGGCCCTTAAAAAGGCTAAGGCATCACTCTGGAACTCGTTCCTTGCCTCCTTGGACTGTAGATCGGTGTGGACTGCCCGCTGGGTCGCTAGCAGGTGCACCCCTGACCATTTCCCCTCCTTTCCCAATGGCGCAGCGCACGTCGGAGTTGGCTCCTCCCTCCTGCGTCATTTCTTTCCTCCAAAATACCCCCAACACTCTGCATCCATCCTGCGACCGTTCGCGGACTTCCTGCCACTTCAGAAACAGGAAGTCTCCCTTGCCCTTCACTTATCCTCCCACACCTCAGCCCCCGGCCCTGACCAGATCCCCTACGGCATATGGAAGAGGATCAACAATATCAACCCCACCTTCATCACCTCCCTTCTAGGTCCCCTGCTGACCAATGGCTTCCACCCCCCCTCCCTTAAAAACGCTAATGGCATTGTCCTCTCCAAGCCCGGCAAATCTGATTACAACTCCTCCTTCTCTTTTTGAGTCCTTGTCCTTCTAAAAACTATCTCCAAGATTCTGGAAAGGATAATGACAACTCGCCTTTCGCTAATAGCCCGCACCGATGCCCTTATCCACCCTAACCAATGCGGCTCACTTCCTGGCCTCAGCAACTTTGACTCATGTGCTGCCCTCACACACGAAGTTCGCCTACCGTAACGTGCAGGCCTCAAGACATCTACCCTCTTCCTTGACATCAAGAGAGGCTTTGATAATATTTCCTCTACTTATTTATCTTCTATACTTCGTGCTAAAGGCGTATCTCCTTATATGGTTTCTTGGATTCGTTCCTTTTTGACTGACCGCAAATGCCGCCTGATTTTTCAGGGCTCCCCTAATATTTTCCTGCCTGTTCAAGTGGGTGCCCCCCAGGGCTCCCCTATCTCTCCTTTGTTATTTTTAATTTATGTATCCTCCCTGCACTTGTCTATCCTAAAGGGAATTATGTTTTCCTATGTTAATGATTTTACTGTCACTGTTGGGTCTGGGCCATACCGGAGGAACACACAGCTTCTTCAACACTACTACACCCTCCTCTGCAGGAAGGCCACCCCACTTGGTGTCTCCTTCTCCGTTCCCAAAACCGAACTCATCCACTGGCAAACTCCAAGGGATCGCTCTCCTCCCTCACTAACTCCGGTCTCTCTCAATGGAAGTCTCTTCCACCCTTCTTCCATAGTACGATGGCTTGGATACTGCTTCTCACCCTCGATGGAAATCTCCACCCATTTCCTCAAGAGGCTAGCCCTCGCTCAAGGGCCCTTGGGTCTCATCAGGCAACTCTCTCCTCCTTGTATAGGCATAGTGCCCTACCTGAACCTCAAGCTGGCTATGGGCCTGCTGCTACCAATCCTCTCTTACCGAGCTTACCTCCTCATCCCCAACACTGTGATGATGGGGAAGATGGAGGTCTTTTGGAGCAAGGTCCAACAATGGGTCACCAACTGCTTCTCATTGACTCCTGTATCCATTCTTCCCTGTAAGGCTTGCCTCCCCCCTCTCAACTCGCTCCTCCCCCATCGCCACAGGATGGCCGCACTACGGCTGGCCTCCTCCCGTCACTTCTTCAACCCAGCCGCAGCCCGGCTGCCTCCATCATTTCTATCTTTCTCCAACTTTAGGGTAGGGGACTCCTCGCGCCACCTCTTTCGTGGCCTTAGGGCCAATTACATCCCCCTCTGCTGGAACCAACCATGGACCATACCTGCCGTCCGCTCTCACCTCCCAAACGATGGGATGTTCTACCTCTTGATCAAGATTGCACCGGATGGTTTCAAACTCCCACTGATAAACTCCCACCTCCTACTGGGCACTGTCTTTGTCCTCCCTCAACCGATCCCAGGTGCTGTCTCCTACAAATTCATGAAGGAGGAGTGCAGAAATGACCTCCTCGCTGATTGAAGACTCCTGTCCCCACCCCCTCCTTACTACCAGTACAAGCCGTCTCTACGCCCACATGCCTTCATCGGCCTCAACTACTTTACTGCTAGGCGAATTCACCAAATGCACGTCGGAAAGAGCTATCTCGCCGCGCAACCCTCATGGAATGATGCCGATCGCTCTCCCACCTGCACTTCCTGCGACTCAGAGGATGAAACCTTTGAGCATGCAATTCTCCACTGCTCCTCCAAGTCCCGAGAACGCCAGCTTTACCTTCCGAAGCTGTCTTCGATAGACCATTGCTCTCGACTTTGGGCTGACCTGGACATGGTCCTTGGTCTTGCCTCATACATCCGCGCTACTCGCACGAACTTCCCACCCACAATGGCAGCAGTTTTTTCTACTGCTGCCTCCTCCTCCTCCGACTTTGACCCTGACTTAGTGGTTTAACTTTCCTGCTATATCTTTCCTTTTGGTTATGATTTCTTTTGATATCATTTCCTTCTATACTCTTTGAATTAGTCGCCATTGATGGGCGTGGTGACGGTATGGTCATCACTAGGGGAGAATTTGTGCGGTTATCTCCTTTGTTTTGCACATTTGGAATTCACGTTTCGTTTATGGCATAGCTCGTGCTCCATGCAGGTTCCTGTATGTTAACAGCGAATATATGAGATAATCAAAAAAAAATCAAAAAAAGTCAATACTGTGGTTCAGGTGCCCTCTTTCTTGTAAGTCATTGACCTCCTAGCACCTGTTTCCAAGATCCTATAGAAGGTAATGGCCACTGGTCTATTACTAATAGCTTGCAGTAACGGCCTCCTCCACCCCAAGTTAATAAGTTCGCTTCCTGGACTAAGCACCTTCGACCATACACTGCCTGCACAGATAAGGTCTGCTTGCTATAGCGTGCAGGCCTCAAGGACTCCTGCCTCCTTCCTGATAACAAAGCTGGCTTTTATAAGATTTCCTCTAGTTGTTTATCTCTCCTGCTCCTTACTAAACATGTTTCTTCCCAAATAGTTTCTTGAATTCATTCTGTTTTGACTAACTGCAAATGTCCCCTATTTTTTCAGGGATCTCCTAATCTTTTCATACCTGTACTAGTGGAGGCCCAACAGAGCTCCCCCATCTCAGCTTTGTGTTTTCTTATTTATGTCTCTTCCATGTACTTATCCATCTCTAGAGGAATTATATTGTCCAAGGTTGCTGATTTCTCAGACATTGTTGGTTCTGGGTTATGCTGGAGGTACACACAACTTCTTCAGTACTGGTACACCTGCCTTTGCAAGAAGGCTTCCCCAGTGGGATTATGTTTCTCTGTGTCGAAAACCAAACTAATCCACTGGCGCAGTACCTGTAACCGCATTTCTATCTTGCAGACCCTTATATATCTGGCTGGCGGCCTTTCCCACCCTTCCTCTACAGTCTAATGTTTTGGATCCTGGCTCCCCCCCTCCATGGAAACCTCTGCTCCCTTCATTAAGAGACTAGTGCTTGCTCAAGGGGTGTTTAATCTCATAAGGCAGCTCTCTTCCACAGGCATTGGTATAGTCCCTGACCACAACCACAGGTTGGCTGTAACCTACTACAAAGTATCTCGAGAATCTCAAAGGGACACCGAAGATACTATAAGGATAGGGGGAAAAGCGTCGATGGATAGGTCTTCAATAGACAAAGAAAAAGGTATGGAACTAATAGAGTTACCGATCAACTTGTAGTATTAAAGACGATAGTCCTGTAAGGCTTGAGAGTCCAAATCCTTAAGGGATTGCAGGCTCTTTAAATGCAAAAGATTGTAGCTAGGAAAACTAAACAAAAGTGCAACCGTCCTGTCCAACAAACATGCTAACAGAGGAATCATACCAAGGTAACTATATTCCAAAAACAGAGGGTTAAAAGCGACAGGATGGAGTTAACAAAACAAGTAATGGATTCCCAACAAGAAGGGACAAGAGATCGATAATACTATACAAATCCATTAGGTATAGCAGGAGGATAGCGATATCCAAATAGGTAGTGGCAAGGAGTGGGTAATAATATGCGAAACAAGGAGAGAATAACCAGTTAGGAAGTTATAACCAAGGAGGAAGCGACAACCAAATAGTAGCGCTTATCAGGTATAAACCTAAATAAGTAATAAGCAACTTCAAGTTAGTAGTAATAGTAGAAATGTAGTAGAATTCCGTTACATTCCCCTTAAAAGAAATAAAAACAAACAAAACAAAAAGGAATATCCTAAAGGGCTTAATGATGAACCCACCTTTGGAGCATTCCACTAAATTTCAAAACTTATAACTTAATCAGTAAACATATATCCATCACTGGTGTCAGGACCTTACACCTTTATAAGCCCCATAGTAGTGAATACAATACCCTGAAGCATTAGCTTTCCATCTCAGATTCGTCCAAGGTGGAAAGTGTTGTACTGGTATGGGATTCTGAGTAGTCTGAGTCTTGAAGGGGTTTCCAAAATCCGTCAGGGTCAAGCTAAGGTGAGAGGGGGGCATAGTCTGGATTCTGAAGTGTCCAGGCAGAGAAAGTCTCGCCATGGGACCAAGGGAGTCTGAAAGGTATAGAATTATTGTAGGCATCGAACTAGTAGGATCTAATGAGGTTCCTGGCACCTTCTAGGTTGTAGAGGGGTTCCCATGTTGCTTCAATTTCGTCATAACCTTTCCAATGGATCAAGAACTGTCTCTTTCTGTGATAGATTCGATCTTTGAGTATCTTTTCAATTTCCCTTTGCTCTTGTCCACTGCCATCGATAGTGACAGGCTCTTTGGATATGGGTTCAGGTGTTTCTGGGAAGGCGAAGGGGTTGGGTCTTAGGTAAATGCAAAGATGGCTGCAATGGATCCATGGGTGGATTCATGCCATCACTGGTGGGAGCATGAGTTTGTAGTTGTTAAGTCTGTCAGGTCCTTCGCTCACTGAGAAGGATCCTAACCAGGGTCCAACTAGCTTGTGATTTCGTCCAACCTCATGGACATAGGGGGGTGACTTGAGGATAACTTCAGTTTCGTTAAGGATCATTGAGGGTCCATCGATTCTTTATTTTTCGCTGGAGGTGGTTTGGCATGCTCTGGCCTTCTTGAGTGCATCTCAGGCCAGTTGTTGATTCTTCATGATCTGTGAAGCAATCTCGTCTGCTGCAGGTACTAAAATGGGGAGAACTCTGATGCTATAGAAGAGGTTTGGTAGTCTGCCAAAGGTGATTTCGAAGGGGGAGAGTTCTGTGATATTGGTAGTAGCTGCTTTGATTGCAGTCTGTACATGAGGTAGGTGGCGAACCAACTAGGTACCTTTAGGGTTGACATAGTTCCTAAGGCATTAGCGGACAGTCCTGATTCTGCGCTCACTTTGTCCATTGGTCGGGTGATGGTAAACTATAGCCATATTGATATCAACATTGAGGTTCGCCATAAGCTGTGTCCAACAGCGTGAGGTAAACTTGGGGTCTCTGTCAAAGACTAGGGAGGTAGGGAAACCATGAATGGAGAAAACTGGCTTAATGAAGCTGTGTGCTGTTTCGATAGCAGTTATGATCTCAGAGACTAGTATGAGGTAGGTAAAGCCACTGAATCGATCCAAGACAAGCCTGATGAGTTCAAGCTTGGAATTGCTAGGAAAGGGTCCTGCAATGTCAATTGCAAGGGACGAGAATGGTTGCCTGGGGACAGGGAGGGGAGTGACTGATCCTTCGAGGACAGTGGTAGATTGCTTGTTGAGTAGGCATAGGTGGCATCTGCGGATATAGTTTTAGAAATCGTTCCTTATGGAGAGTCAGTACAAGTCTCTTGAAGAATATTAAAAACATTTCTGCCAACCCATATGTGCCATTTGTTCATAGGTAATGCGAACAATGTCACTTCTGATGTTAGCAACTTGATAGCTTGCTTCATACGGGACATAAGGACAGTCTGTACTGTCATCCTTCCGCTTACTGATGAGAACTCTATCATATAAGAGCCAGTCAGCGTGGTCGATAGCCATGGTAACTACGTCAAGGAGAGGGTCATTCTGGGTAGCATGTCGAATGCTGGAGTACCACTTTTCTTTCATGTAGTTGGTAAGCTGAAATGGGAGAAGGTCAAGGTCTCATGAGGGCTGATTAACGAAGCAGTCCTCATAATCGACAGGTGCTTCTGGGGTAGGTAGATCCCATTCTTGGTTGATATACGGTCTTTCTCGCTCTTTTCCCCTATCAATAACTCTATGAAAAACTCGGTAGCCATCATCATCGTTGAGGGAAGGAGGACCTGCCCATCTGTGCTCTCCTTTGACGTTGGGATGGTGAGGGGAGACAAAGTTGGAGGAAGAGTAAAGAGGGAAGGGTCCTGGATATTGTGAGATCCTGAGAGAAAGTATCCTGTATTCTTTCTATTCATGTGGGTTTGGCATTCGTCCCAGAGCCAGCTAATCCAATGCATGGCTCTGTGTCTATTAGGTTCAAGAAATCGGTCCCGTTCATTGACTGGGGTTTGAAGATGGAATTTGGTGGGCTGCGGGTCAGGTTTAGTAGATGTGCTGCTGGAGGCGATATTCCCAGAGGTGGTGACTGCAAGGGATTCCAGTTGTGAGATAGAATCATAGATTCATTTGAAGCAGTTGGTGATATCATCTGGATGCAGTGGTTTGTCCATATCTCCTGGAGTATTGCTAATTCTCGCAGCAAGGCCAGACAGTTGAGCTTTAGCTTGCTTAATAAGTACTGTGGCATGGATGGCTCTTGAGGGTTGCTGAGATAGGAGGAGGTCTCGACAATTTCACAACCTTGAATGGCTTTTTTGCAATCTCGAGGGTATCTGCTGCTTTGTCTATGGCTTGTTCTACAGAATCTGATTTGTGACTCGCTTTTTGGGAGCTGGAGGAGTTTGAGCTGGTGCCTTGGTGTTAGTTGCACATGGAGTAGTATTCAGTGGTAAGAATGTGAGAAGGTACTTGAAGAGTGAGGGCAGATGAAAGGTCTAGTGCATTGGCGATATTGAGTTATTGTCTTGAAACACAGTTCATGGAGGAGGAGGTGGTCTTCATAGGTTTCTTCTCTGTACGGTCTTCGAGTATTTGGTCTTCTTCAGCTAGGGTGTCTTCATAGATCCTTGATAGTGCATCTGCAAGGACATTGTCTTTGTCAGGTCTGTGTATGATATTGAAATCATAAGATTTCAGGAACATGCACCATCTAAACTGGCGGTAAGGTAGGTTTTTCTGCTTCAGGAAAAAGGATAGTGCCTTATTGTCAGAAACAACCGCGAACTTGGTGCCATATAGAATCGGATGGAATGCCTCAATGGCATCCATAATCGCCAAAAGTTCTAATTCATGGACAGGGTAGTGAAGCTGACTTGTTGCCAACTTTCTGCTATAGAATGCGGCAGGGTATTCTTTCTGAGGTGAGGGTCCTTGGCCGAACCATGGTCCTGATCCAACCTTAGAGTCGTCAGTAATGAGGTATATTGGATTATCTGATGTCTCATAAGAGATGGGGCGGAGCGGAATTGTCTCCTTGGCCAGGTGCTTAAGCTATGTGAAGGATTCCTCCTACAGAGGTCGCTATTCAAACACATCTTGGGAAAATAGGTCCGAGATGGGGGGAGTGGTCGAGGTAAGGTGTGGAAGGAACTGTGCATCATATATCACAACTCCTATAAAGGTCTGAACATCCTTTTTCCATTTTGGTATGGGCCAGTCTTGGATGGATCGAATTTTTCAGGGGTTGCATGAATTCCTCTCTCATCTATAACGTATCCTAGGAGTGTAAGCATGGTGGCGAAGAATTTACAATTGGCTTGCGATGCTTTGATTTGGTGCCCCTTAAGTCTTCCTAAAACTAATGTGATGTGCGAAATAAGGTCCTCAACTGTTCCTGAGTAGATGGTATTGTCATCCATGTATGCTCACACAAATTTTCCAATAAATCCATCTAGGACAAACTCTATAACTCTCATAGCGGTAGCAGGGTCGTTGGCATCTCCTTGCAGCATTACCCTGCATGCAAAGGATCCTAAAGGTGACTTGATAGTGTTGTATTTCTCATCACTGGGGAGAACTCGAATTTGGAAGTACCAGTTTGCTAGGTCTATGGTGGATCTGAACTTTGCTCTTGCAAAAGTTGTGAGTATCATGGCTTGGTTGGAAATCGCTCCATGGTCCTTGATAGTAATATCATTCCTGGGTACAAGCTCTGCAAGCAGTCTCATTTCGCCATTGGGTTTCAGATTTGGGAATATGTTGACTGGGTTGTGTGCCTCGCTTGGGTAAATGATTCCTTTGGCTTTCCAGTCTTCGCTTAATTCTCTGTATGCAGGCATGATCTTGTCAGAGAATGTGAAGAATCTCAGATTATGGTCTGAAATTGTGTCTTTCAGCTGGATGTGGTGGTTGACAATACTCAAGGATGGTAATTCCGCAGTTTTCTTGCTAGGGAATAATGTAGGAAACTCGGAAATGAGGACAGGAGCATCTGCTTCATTCGTTGCTGAAAATCATGCATGGGTTGCTTTCTAGCAGGTCAAGGTGATTCCTTTATCCGGGAAGTGATAATAGATTTTCCGCAATCTATTACAGCATGGTGTGCAGTAAGGTAAGGCATTCCTAGGAAGATATGATAGTTGTCCAGGGAACAGACTAGAGCTTGAGGGATATCACCGCTCTCCTTGTCAATCTGTATGACTGGCTTTGCAATATAGTTGATTACAGAGCGTGATCCTTTAACTGCCATCTTCAGGTTTATAGGGGTCTCAAGGTCTCTCGTAGGTATTTGGTCGGTGGTGACAAACTTCCCTGATATCAGGTTATCTCATGTGGTTCCTGTATCGAATAATGCCTTTGCTTTGTAGTCATTGACTGTGATATATGCTTCATGGGCTTGGGATTGAGTTCCACTAGGTCCTGCATGGTTTGTGGTAACTGTGACAGATTCCTTTGCATTAGGATCGTCTTCCTGTGTGTGGTATATTCTCCTGACTTTCTGGGTTCTCCTGGATCCGCCTGGAGCTCCATTTCCTCGCTGCAGGGTGATCCTGTGCTTCTTCTTCTCAAAGCAGGAAACGGAGTAGTGTCCATGTTTACCACAATAGTAACAGTCATTGTCTCTTCTGAGCCAATCCTTCTCAGCCTGGGATACTCTTGGATGCAGTGAGGTATTGTTGGAGAACGTTGGTTGATTTCGTTGGGTTTGTTCTGGGAGCGCATGGGTGCTTGATGGGAAACTGCATTAGAGGTTGCATTTCCTTCTCGATTTTCATAGAGTCCTGTAGAGTATGCAATTGCATCTCACTTTTCCGCTATCTCCACTAGCTGGTCAAATGAGGTACCTGAAGTAATATGTGCTTTCACTTCTCGCTTGAGTTTGATATCCATAGCATCTAGGAGTCCCTGTTTCGCTGAACAGTCCGACATTGTGCCTGGGTGGAGACTGTCTCTCTGGGTTTTAAGTCTGATTAGAGTGTCGGTAAACTGAGCTGTTTTTCTGCCCGTAGTTTGCTTGACTTGTAGCCACTGTTCATAGATGGTATTTGTGGATGTAGAAGGAAGGAATTAGCCCTCAAAAATCTGTTTGAGTTCAGCAAATGTGTGGTCTCCTTGGGATGCTTCATATTGGGTGAATATATTGAGGGCTCTCTATCTGCAATAGGCTCCATAGTATTGCAGGGCTTCAGAGGCATTGTCAGTTATGCCGAAGCTGGCGGTATATCAATGGACTCTATTGAACCATGAGTTAATTCTCAATATATCACGATATTTTCCTTCTCCTGTAAATGTAAACAGTGCAGGCAATTTACAATGATTGTTTCCCTCAACGGAGACTGACATGGCGATGGGTGCAGGGCTTCGGTTGCTAGGTGGACTTAGTGGACTAGGTGTTCTTGGTAGACTAGGTAAATAGTTTGGTGCAGGGCTTGGTTCTCTTAGTTCTCTTGGTAGACTATGTGGTCTAGATGGAGAGGTTGGGGTGCTGGTCCTAAAGCGTCCTCTGAACCGGAATCTGATTCTGATTCAGAACTTGGTTCTTTCGTGGATTGGACTTCTTGGTGGAGCCGTTTTTGAACTTGTTCTAGGATTTGTTCTTGGACTTGGGCTTGGTCTCGGGCTTGGAGTAGAGCTTGGGCTAGGTCTTGGTCCTCTTCTTCACTGCTGCTGCTATCTTCTAAAGATAGTTCTGAGTCCTCAGATGGTGGTGCAGGTGAGGGTACTGGCGCTTGACTCTGGGGTCTTGAGGAGGATGCTACCGATGCTTTAGTGAAGTGCCTTCTGGTATCTCTTGGATGGGAAATGGTTGCTAGCTATGGTAAGCTGGACTCGCCAGGAGTCCGCTCAAGGCCTTCTTGGAAAACACGATGGTGTACTAGTACTGCAAGGTTAAGGTAGGCGAAGGGTGATCAGTCCTCTGCCGAAGGTCAAAGGTATACCTGAGTCTAGGTCAAAAAATGTAACTTACTCCCATGTATCTCGAGAATCCTAAAGGGACTCGGAAGATACAAAAAGGATAGGGGGAGAAGCGTCAATGGATCGGTCTTCAATAGACTAGGTAAAATGTATGGAACTAATAGAGTGACCGTTCAACTTGTAGTATTAAAGTTGATAGTCCTGTGAGGCTTGAGAGTCCGAATCCTGAAGGGATTGCAGGCTCTTTTAATACAAAAGATTGTAGCTAGGAAATCTAAATAAAAGCGCAAACATCATGTCCAAGAATATGCTAATAGAGGAAGCATAACAAGGTAACCATATTCTGAAAATCGAGGGTTAAAAGCGACAGGATGGAGCTAACAAAAACAAGTAATGGAATCTAAACAAGAAGGAATAAGAGATAGCTAAAACTATACAAATCCAGTATGTATAGCAGGAGGATAGCGATACCCAAATGGGTAGAGGCAAGGACGTGTAGTGATATGCGAAATAAAAAAAGAAAAACTAGTTAGGAAGTCATAACCAAGTAGGAAGGGACAACCAAATAGTAGCGCTTATGAGGTATAAACCCAAATAAGTATTAACCAACATCAAGTCAGATATAATTCATGAAACATAGTAGGATTCCGTTATAATGTTAAAGAGGTCTACATCTCCCACCTTTGCCCATATCCTCTGAGTACCAAAGTTTGATGGCACGCATCAGTTTTGTATTGATTACCGAGGGCTCTACAAGATTAGAATTAACAATAAGTATATGCTGCCCTAGAAGTTTCAGCTCTGGGATTGACTCTGATAAGCCACAGTATTCACCATGCTATACTTGAAGAATGACTAGTATCTTATCCGGATGGCACCAGGTGAAGATTATAAAACTGCCTTCAAAAGTCGTTATAGCCCATAAAAATATAGGGCCATACCGTTTGGGCTATCTAACATACCATCCACCTTCCAGTGTAGGATCAAGACCGTATTTAGAGATATGCTCGATGTGGTAGCCATCCTCTATATGAATTACCTCCTAATATACTCATATACATCAGAAGAACACGTTTAATTAATCCGTCCGGTGATTAAAAGACTGCAACAAGCAGCTCTTTGTGTTAGCATTTGGAAGGCTATATTATATCAAAGGGAAGTTCAGTTCTTAGACTATAAGATATCGAGCTTGGAATACCTATGACGACACGTAAGGTTGAGGAGATCAGGACTTGAAAGACTCGTCACCATATAACTGACGTTACGTGTTTTATTGGCTTTACAAACTTCTACTATCGCTTGATCAATGGCTACAGCAAAGCAGCAAAACTGTTAACCCATCTGACCAAGGAGGATGTAGGATGGGACTGGTCGGCTGCCTGTCAATAGTCTTTTAAACATCTAAAGGAGCTGTTCACTACAGGGCCAATTCAAATACATGTTGAAGGCTCTTATCAAACTAAGTTGGAAACTGACGCCCGTGACTTTCCTTTAGGAGCAGTGCTCTCGCAGCTCTGTGATAACCAAAAGTGGCATCCAGTTGCCTATCACAGCAGCAGGTTGTTGCCTGAAGATGTAAACTATGAGGTTCATAATAAGGAGATGACGGCAATAGTAGCAGTATTCAAGGAATGTAATCATCGATTGCACACAGTTGAAGACCAAATAGTTGTATATAGCGATTACAAGAATTTAGAGTACTAAACAGTACCAAGGTTTCAACTGCAGACAGCACTACTGGACATAATTCCTCCTACCGGTTAACTTCAAGGTGGTTTACCGCAATGGTCAGCTGAACGCAAAGGCAGATCTGTTGTCACGGCATAGGGACTACCACCCAGAAGATGGTAGTTATCCTCTACCATAAACATGTTTTGTACTGGGCAATTGCAGTTCAACAGGAACGCGACCTCCTAGGTCTCCAAACGCTACTGACCAGCCAGGGTTATTAGTTGCAGCCAAATTTGTACAAGCCCTAAAGATAGCAGCAGAAAAAGACCAAGTATAGCTTGCACTCTTCCAAACGGTGGCAGGGAAGGCGTCAATTGTTGATGCCTAGTTCGAAGTAGGAAAGGGTCTGCTCACCTACAATGACTGCCAGTATGTCCCTAAGGACGACATCTTAAAGTGGACAATCATGGAAGCACAACATGATTCAAGCGTCACAGGACACTTTGGAATATATAGGACCATGGCACAAGTAAAGGGAAGCTACTATTGGCCAAATTTGGAGAGTTAGGTAACGGAAGGTATTCGTACCTGTAACGTTTGTTAACCAAGTAAGACCATAAGGCACACTATGTGTGGTTTGCTCCGACCGGTTGAGGTTCCCATGAGGCCATGGAAAACAATATCTATGGAGTTCATTGTATCCTTGTCGGTGTCTAAGGAATATAGAAAGATATGGGTTATCGTGGATAATTTTTCAAAGATGTCTAACTTTATCCCTCTGGCTATGGAGGTGTCTATTAAAGAACTGGCTCTTATCTTCCTCAAGAAACTATGGCGATTGCATGGGCTCCTAGAATCAATCATCTCTGACTGAGATACCTGTTTCAGATCTAAGTTTTAGATGAGTCTCATGGATTTACTACAAGTCAAACTCAAGATATCCACGGCTTTCCATCTTTAGACTGATGAGCCATCTGAAAGGGTTATTTCGTCGCTAGAACAAGATCTAAGAAGATAGTGTTCCTATCGGCAAGACAATCGGGTAACCTTGTTGCCGCTAGTGGAACACGTATACAATGTTCAAATTATGTGTATTGGCACAATCTTATAGCAAGAGTACGAAAATACAACACAGTATTAAGAGTGTACTATGTGCACACTTGTGTGAGGAGTATTGTAGTATGAAGGTAGATTGGTAGTAGTTCTTGTCCTTAATTAACTAAAACAGAGTAGGCGGTAACAAGCTATTTATACAGGTGCGTGTCCTCCTTGTACTCAGTAACAAAATAGGGAAAATATTGTAAGAAACATAAGTGCGAACATGTTTTGACCCTGAAAAACTACCAAGGAAATACCAATAAAATATGCATAATCTGAAGTGGTGTGCGCGAAATAAACGGAAAGATAACACATTATAGATGACCGGTAAAAGGTCACTATACATGGAAAGATAACCGTGAAATCCCACACATAACATAAGAAATATACACATTAATTCTCAAACATTATCATGAAATATAACCGAGAATATGATATACCCTAGCTGTAGTAATGTCTGTAGTTTCCCTGAGTAAACTAGAAATAACCCAGCAGAGACATAAACAATATTACCATAGGAAATATACATATAAAACGAATTGAAGAATTTCAACAATTCCCCTCGATATCTACAGCCCAACAATCTCTTCCTCCGTTCATGTGCCGGTTTCGCAAGTACCTAGGTACAAAAGTCGGCTAGGTTTTCTGTTGACGACACCTTCAGGAGTGTGAAAGAACGGTTATTGATCTCTTCTCCTATTTTGTGAAAATGGATATTGATATATTTTGTTTATTCATTAAGTTGATGGTTGGTTACCAGAAAGTTTGCGCCGGTATAGTCGGCATGTAAAGCAATCGGTGTTGCAAGCCGGATGTCACAGAGACCCTTGATGTACCATTGGATTTGCCTTGCTACTAGTGACATAGCTACATATTCCGCTTCCGTAGTAGATGTTGCAACTGAGGCTTGCTTCTTGGACCACCAGGATATACAGGCATTGTTAAAGAGAATAATATACCCTGAGAAGGAGCGGAGGGTATCGAGACAAGCTGAAAGGTCCGCATCCACATAGGTGTTCATAGCGTTTGTAGTTATACAGGGGTAGAAGAGTCCAATGTCTTTTGTACTGTGAATGTACCAAAGGACGTGTTTAGCGGCTTTTAGGTGGATTTTGGTCGGGCAGGAAGAAAATTGTCAGAGAAAGGATATTGTATACGCTACATCAGGTCTGGTACCAGTAGTTGGGTACATATGTGATCCTATTATCGATTGGTATATTGACATGTCTGGTATCAGTTCATCCACTGTCCCTTTCCGTAGTTGAATGCCTTTGGTTACGGGGGTAGAGACTGGCCATGAGTTTTCCATTCCATATCGCTTGACGACTGACTTGATGTATCGTTGCTGGGTAAGATGTATCCCGTCTGTTGTATAGGTGATGTGTAGGCCAAGTAGGAATGTGGCTTGCCCTAAGTCTCTGATCTCAAATGCCGTTTTCAGGTCTTCTATGAGAGAAGTAGCTTGGGTAGTGTTGGCCGAGTATATAGCGATGTCGTCAACGTAAAACAATAGGTATATGTCGTATTTACCATGAACAAACATGCATGGGTCAAGGGCAGATGTCGCAAAATCTTTGGATGAGAAGTATCTAGCGAGGAGAGTGTACCATTCATTCACAGATTACTTAAGTCCATAGAGACATCGGTTAAGTCGCCATACTTTGTCTCCATTACAGAACCCAGATAACGGTCGCATGTAGACTTCTTCTTACAACTGACCATAAAGGAATGCAGATTTGACATCGAATTGCCGTGGTCACCATTTGTTTTTAGCACATATTGCAAGGAGGAAGCGGAGTGATTCATATTGGATGACCGGAGCAAAAGTATCTTCAAAGTCAAAACTCGGTACTTGTGAGAATCCTTTAGCAACTGCCCTTGCAAGGCACCTTTCTAATGTATCATCAGCATTTCGCTTGGTCTTAAAGACCCATTTACTGTCAATAATCTTGCGTCCTATAGGTTTATCTACTTCATCGAAAGTACCAGTTTCCTCAAGTGCCTTTATTTCCTCGTCCATTGTGTGGGTCCATTGTTCCTTAAGCGAGCTGTTCACTGCTTGGGTGTAGGTTTAAGGATCCTCGTCAGAGGGTACAGTGACATTTCTGCCAAAGTATTGTGGTGGGCGAACGGTTCTGCCAGATCTGGTCCGTATCTCAGAAGGATTTTCCGTTGGTACTTCTTGTACAGGAGGTTCCGGTGTTTCTTCAGGAGTTTGGGGACGGTCATAATCTTCAGGATGTTCAGGCGGTGGAGGTGGATTTACTTCAATGGTTGGTTTGTCATTTGCTTCCTGTGGTAGAGTTTTAATGGGCACCAGTGCTCTTTGGTTGGAAGGTGGGTAGACTATTGCAAAGGTCTCTGATCAGGGTGCAGGTTCCTTGGCATCAAGAGGTAGTAGAGTCTTGGTTGTCCAGTGGAGCTGACGCGTTTCTGAGATCTTGTACAATGATGGTATGTATATATAGTATATCTTGCTGGAGGAAGTATATTCAACAAGGTATCCTACTATGGCCCGGGGCTGTAACTTAGTTCCTGGTTTTCTGGTCTCCTCAGGTATATGGACAAAGCATTTGGTCCCGTAGGGGCGTAGATGGTTTAGTAACGGCTTCTTATTGTAGAGATAATCATAGGGCGTTAGTTTTCCTATGGATCGGTTAGGGAGGATGTTCCGGACGTATACAGTAGTTGTAACTGCTTCGGCCCATAAACATGGTGTAAGACCTGCTAACATAGAGCGTGTAGATGTGATAATGGTCCTATTGTACCGTTCGGCAACGCCATTAGATTCATGAGAGTAGGGAGGTATTTTGTCACGTATGATACACAGTTTTTCAAACATGGTTGTCATATCTTTGTTGACATATTCTCCTCCATTATCGGTCCTGAATCGCTTAATACTAGCGTTGTCCTGAGTGTGTCTTTCTTTGATGAATTGGTTGAGTACTTTAACGGTGTCAGATTTGACTGTAAGAGGGTAAATCCAGGTATACCGTGTACAATCATCAATAAATGCGACATAGTACCAGGAGTTTCCGAAGGAAGTGGTTGAGAATTTTCCACTAAGCTCAGAGTGGATTAAATGATAGGGATTTTCACATCTTTTGTCTGTAGATTAGGATTTGCATTTAGTTGATTTGGACATAATGCAGGTTTCACACTGCCAGTCTTTCGGAACTTCGGGGATAGTTGGATTTTCTGCGTAGTTGGTACATTTGAGGTAGGATGGTAAAGGATGTCCGAAGGCTTCATGCCACTGTTGGTATGTCATCTTGTTCACCACTACTTTCTCTTCCTGCACAACATAAACTTGAGTGTCAAGCTTTCCCCATATCCCTTCTCTTTTATTCTCCCTGTATACAAACATATCCGCCCCTTCACTACGCAAAGAAAAACCATTCCCCAAAGAAACAATAGCGCGCCAGGACAACAAGTTACTTTGACCTAACTTTGGAACCCTGACAACATGTTTTAGGAATACAGGGGCTACATGACGGTTTGAAGTATTGGCCATGAGCTTGACAGTTCCTCAGCTACATGATTCTATTACCGAATCATCGCCTAACTTAACAGTCCCTGTACTTGGTTCAAAGTTTATAAGAAGGTTTAGGTTACTTGCCATGTGTGAGCAGGCGCCTGTATCGATTACCTAGTTTTATGGGTGAGGAGCCTTTTGTGTAGAGAGGAGGGATGTGGATGTACTGACGGGTTCAGATATATCTTCTTTGCTGATCTTTGCTGAACTAACAACTTTCTTTTCCTTCTTCTTTTGGTTGTCGCCCTTGAGTTGATTACACTCATTCAAGGTATGTCCCTCAGCGCGAGCAGTGGGGTAATGCTTCTTGCAGTAGGTACATTCCTTAGATGTGGCCGCAGGTCTCCGGGGAGGTTCCTTTCCTTTTCCTTCAACATCAGCGCTTTTATACGCTTTGTCGTCCCCTGAGCTAACCAAGGGTCTCATATCCAACAGCTTGTTGTAGACATGGTTGTAGGTAAGGTCCTCCTTTGGTTGGAGGTTGTCGACAATGTTACTCATCGACTCGGGAAGGGAGCAGAGAAGAACTGCTGCTTTGGCTTCGGGTGACTCAAATACCGATTTGAATTCAAATCGTTGAGAGTATCGGTCGTCAGCAGAGGAGGAGGAGCAATGGCGTTGCATTCGATTCCAGAGGTTATCGTACTTGTTGATATGGTCTGCAATAGGTGTAGAGGTATCGTACTTGGTATCGAGGACAGCGTTGAGTTGTTTGAAGAAGGAGGTGGTATTTTCTCGAGCAAATTTATCTTGGAACGCTTTCCAGATAGTGGGAGGTTTTTCTGGGTGGCCAACAAAATAAGCTATTAGGGGTCAATAATTTCAAGGAAGTAGGCCGAGGCCCATTGGTATCGATAGCGGAATTCATCTAATCTCTCAGAGTTATTATTTCCATCCTCGTCCTCTTCTTCCTCCGGTAGAATTTCCTTTTCCGTTACTATATCCCTGCAATTATATAAAGTAAGGACATATTCCAAGATATCTCGCCAGGTCTGGTAGTTATCAGGGCCAGTGAGCTTTGGGATGGAGCTCAATTTGTATCAGGGTGCCCAACTACGTTTGGAGTTGTTGGCATAAGATCTGGGGTTTGGTGCAGGAGTTTCTGGAGGAGGAACGGTGGTTTCTGCAGTGGCCATTTTTGCTCGCTAAAGGCAAAGTGACTTTGGTTGCTAAGTAATAGTACTTTGGTTGCTAAGTGCCGGTACTTTGCTTTGCATTGCCGAGTGGGTGCAGCTAGAAAATTGCACTTTCCATGAGAACTGGGATTTAGTGAGGGAGGAAAACTCGGAATTAAGTGAGGAGTGCCAAAACTTTTCCTGTCGATTTGCCAAAAATGTTTCGCCAAGAACGTTTCGTTTCGCGACCGATGTTTCCTTTCGTGTTGCGATCGTGTGAAAATGTTTCGATGTTATATGAAATAATTTTCTGTCAAAGAGGTTTGTTTCGTTTCGAAAGTAATTTGTTTCGTGGTGAAGGGGGATAGCATGTAAGTGCACGTCGTATAGCTATGGATGTACCGGGCTTATAACCTGTTCAAATTATCTGTATTGGCACAATCTTATAGCATGAGTACGAAAATACAACACTGTATTAAGAGTATACTATGTGCACGTTTGTGTGAGGAGTATTGTAGTATGAAGGTAGATTGGTAGTAGTTCTTGTCCTTAATGAACTGAAATAAAGTAGGCGGCAACAAGCTATTTATATAGGTGTGTGTCCTCCTTGTACTCAGTAACAAAATAGGGAAAACATTGTAAGAAATACCAGTGCGAACATGTTTTGACCCTGAAAAACTATCAAGGAAATCCCAATAAAATATGCGTAATCTGAAGTGGTGTGCGCGAAATAAACGGAAAGATAACACATGATACATATCCAGTAAAAGGTCACTATACATGGAAAGATAACCGTGAAATACCACACATAACATAAGATATATACATATTAATTCTCGAAAATTATCATGAAATAGAACCGAGAATATGATATACCCTAGCTTTAGTAAAGTCCGTAGTTTCCCTGAGTAAACTAGAAATAACCAAGCAGAGATATCAACAATATTAGGATAGGAAATAGCCATATGAAATGAATTGAAGAATTTCAACGTACAATACGTGTGTTTCCTAGTCATTTAATAAATCTCACTCCGTGGCAAACTATGGGTTTGTCCCGTGTACGAATTGGTCCGAGACCATGTATTAGCTTCAAAGTATACACCCGAACAGTGACTGTGTGTTCCTGAATTAGGAAGGAACATGGTTGGATATTCGATAGACTTTACAAAATGCAAATGAGCGGCAGGAAGGTGACATGACCAGAAGCGTCTGCGATATCCGGAGTATGTCAGCCTAGAAGATGTGGTCCAAGGCAGAGCAAAGAAGGCAGAATATGTTATATTATAGATATGCAACATTCTCATAAAGTGACCTATAGAAAAGCCAGACTATAAAAGGTTCTCTCCGTTCGTAGTCAAGCGAAAAATACGAACATCAGAATGAGTGCTGGAACTGCCAGCACGATGAACTCTCCACCCAGTTTTCAATGTCTGACTTATGGAACCTTAGTGGGAAGTATAAGTTGATAGACCCACCAAGGAGGGACCAGACCCTGATATTGTAGACTTAGAGCAGAGCTATGTAGTAGAAGCCATATTTGATAGTAAGTGGTACGGAAGAGCAAAAGCTATGTTACCTCTCCGCTTTGTATAAAACTTAGTCTCATTGGAAGTGTATGGCTTTAAGGAGACCTCATGGGAGCCGTTCAAGATGTTGGAAGGAACGGCCTTTAGGGCATTGTTGCGCTTTCATAAGGGTTATTCCGCTAAGCTAAGGGATAACTGAATATGAAGAAGTCCCGAAGGGAGGTACTTGCAGGAAGAAATACCTGCAACAGAAATGGACTAGGTATGGCGATAGATTTGTGGTAAAGGGGAAGAGTGAAATGCTCCTGCATATCATTTGGTATAGCTTGGCAAATCTCTGCCCAGTCAGGGCCCTTAAAGGAGGGTGGCGAGCAAGGGTATTGTTGACCTGCAATCGTGACTTGATAACTGGAGGAACTTTAACTAGGAAAGTACATAGGTATCAAGTTAGGTAGGGTAACCCAGTTAGACAGGGTAACCCTCAACCTCAGAGTGGCAGGGTAACCCACTATCAAACTGAATAAGGGTAACCCACTACCGGAGTTAGGCAGGGTAACCCATCACCATAGTTAGGCAGGGTAACTCACTACCAAAGTTAGACAAAGTAACTGGTAAGGCTAGGTAACTATCAGCAGCGATCAAAACTTAGGAAGCAGTATATGGCCTGTCTGACATACTACATGAGTGTAACCAGTTGTTTCATAATGGTGGGATCCAGAGTAAATAATTGATTGGTTATGCAGGACCATCCGGTGAGACATGTGTAGGTTACGGGAACTTCCGAATTGATTCTGGCAATAAAGGAAACCAGTTACACAACCTTAGGGCTCACGGATAGGATCATGAATCTCAAGCTACCATACCTTCCGTGTTATACGAAACGTGAAAAATTATTAAAGCCACCAGGTATGATTTGTAGCGGGTTGGTAAACTGCCATTGATAGAAGAGGCAAAGTGTGATAGTTGGTAAAACCTAACAAAACTGAGCTGGTGGAGGTGGCCATTAAACACCATAAATGTCGCCACAGTCCAGCAGAGAAATCATGTACACAGGGTATATAAGGGGGTATGCGATGGCGGACCCAGGCAAGTTGTCATTATTGATACCACATGGCGGTTCAGGGTTACTCTAAGTACCTAATATCCCTATAGGAGGTGTGGGAGCCACTCTGAGAGGTCATCCGTGAGTCGGGAACAAACTGTAGTTTGTCTGGAAAATCCGCTACTGTACACCAGCTTATAGCCTAGGACCGATACCATTGCTGAGAGACGTTACAGGACTCTGTGGGCATTCAGTCTTTGAATAGTTGAGGTGGTTTACAAACCATTAGTTATGGATAGCGCCCATTTGGCCAACACAGTAGTGAAACTCACTTGGAGAGCTAAGAAGTTTCTAGAATACTTGCCGATTGCCCAAGTAGACTAGGGTAACCAAACCGCTTGCATAGACGGAATTGCCACTGTGGAACTGAGTCGTAACTGAGATAACGAGTCTTATGTTTAGTTGCCTGTAGGCCACTGGCAAGACTTCGATCTGAAAGGTTTTTCTCTCCCACAGACATAATTGAAATGTATTACAGAAAACCAAGCAGATTGATGGACTCTTGTTAGCCAAGCAATCCGCAGACATCCAAAGCTGACCCTTAAGCAGTCTGGAATTGATAAACCCAAAGTGGAAAAGGGTTCTGATTTATGCTCAGAGTAGGGATGGCTGTTAATGGCCTTTATAATTCTACTTAAATAAATGTGATCAGCACTGTTCTTTGATAACGAACTATCCTCTCTAGAAGAACTTAAATTGAGTGAAGCTTCTGCACCATGATATTAAGCTTAATCATTATTATTTAATTATCTATATCTTTACCTTCTATGAACTTTATTTGAGTCTTTGGTTCGGTCGCAACCATAGGATCTATCTTCATACTAGGTGCCCACATTACAACTGTTGGCGCCCTTAAGGAAGCGGCTCAGCCATTCCAAGCTTTATAATTCACAATGCTTGTTAACAAGAAACCCACCAAGGTCCTAGTAGACACTGGAACTATTGGTAGTCCCTCAATCAACAATTGCTTTATCATAACAATCAATATCCCTTATACCTATAAGAAGACCCCTACAATGCTCAAAATGGCTGTCCAGGGATTTAGATCAAGCAGCAATCACACAGGCATCGCAGATATCGAAATCGGAAGTATGAAGGTACCCAAGGTGTACATTAGGGTCACTCCAGTCTCAGACTATGATATTCTGCTTAGTATGTATGACCTCATACACTTTGGAGCAGTCATAAACTGCTGAAGAAATACTCTCAACTTCCCTGATCACAAAGTCAGAGTAGACTGAAATGGGAACAGCACTCAGCCTTGCTTTGAGATGGCTAAACAGGAAGATATACCTGATTTCATCAAAATGTTCACAGTGGTTTATATCCCTGAAATACCTCAAACCCTATTGCCATTGCGGCGCATTAACCCCAAGGTCATGATCAAGGACCCAGACCTCTATCTCAAGATGCCTACCTTCACCAGCCCAGAAAAATTGATCCATAAATTCAAATAATAGATAGAGAAACAAATCATAACTGAGAGACTCTACAGATCACAACCTCCAGTAGATGCCTGCATATTCATTCAAGGGAAACCTTATAGCAGGATAAGACCATTATAGGACCTTTATCATAGGAATGATAATACCAAGAAGGATGAAGTTCCTGTACCCAATCAGCAACTCATACTCAATACTATAAGCAGAGCCAATTTTCAAAGCAAGATAGACCTAAGTGATGCCTACTTTCAGACCAGGGTGGTGCCTGATAATGAAAAGTACAATACTATCAAGACACTATTTGGAGGCTTCGCATGTAAACTAAATCTGCAAGGAGATACAAATATGCTAAGAACTTTCATGCGAGTCATGAAAGATATACTATTATAAGAACTAGGAGTTCTGGTATGGGTATACATTGACGATATCCTGATATATAGCAATACATATCAGGACCATATCAAGCATATCACAGCTGTTTTCCAGTAGTTGCAAAAGGCATAGCTATATGCCAACTCAATGAAGAGTGTCTTCTTTGCAGAGAAGCTTGATATCCTAGAACACCTGATTGATGATAAACGCATTTACTCAGTATCAGAGATGATTAGAAAATTGAGGACTGGAAAAGACCTCTGAATAGAAAGGAACTTCCACGCTCTAGTGGGACCCTTAATTAAATCTCCCAGTTCCAAGCACACACCGCCACCATCACTGCACCATTTACAGTGTTTACCAGCTATACTGAATTGATATGGCCAGACTTGCCAGAAGCAGCCTTACAGGCAATCAAAAAGCCATCGAAAAATTATCAAGATCTTAGACCTATTGACTATACCAATCTATAACCAATCTGATAGTTCACCGATACATCCACTACCGGTAATGGCACTTGGATAGGCCAAAGACCAACCATAGATACGGACCGACTAGTAGCATTCCATTCCAGTAAACCGCCAGCCTCTCCGAGTAACTACCCCACCCACCAACATGAAGCTCTTGCAATAGTTGAAGCTGTACAAGACTTCGCCCACCTGTTGTCCCACACAAGTTCACCATGGTAACTATCTATGAGTGTCTTATCAAGGTCATGAATCATAAGAATCTTAGTGACTGGCTGCATAGATGGATAATGCATCTCATCCGCTTCGATTTTAAAATAGAATCAATACTTGGAGGTTTGAATTTTCTGGCAAACTATCTATCCATTATTCCTGAAAGCGATTCATGTCATCAATGTAATGCCTTCCTAGGTGTATCAGGCACCATGAGGAATGCGTCTCTGTACGGTATAACGTTAGTAACTCAGATGCCAAAGTGTAGGGACTTCTAGTAGGTATTACTACCGGAGATCTCATTAGGTTGTTTTACAGCCATTGATTACTATATCCCCAGCCCTTTTAAGTGCGAGTATTAATTACTGAGGTTTCAGGCGAACAGATAAGAAGTAAGTGCTCAACCAGGTATGTTGAAAACTATGTCTGTCGAAGTCTGCCCTGTCTAAGCTCCAGACGGATAGCTTGAAATACATGATTTCGCTTTTCCAAACTTTCTATATCCTTCCTCTTGATTTCCAATCAACGGATATAACCAAGCCCAACTTGTAATGTCCTGCAATAAAACAAATACATCATGCACGTGAACGGTACCGCAAACAAAATATGTATCATCGTTATATATAAAACTAAACATACCTTATAATGGGTATCTGCCTGATACATGAAACCCAACATAAAACAAACTAAGTATCAAATGATACTTGTAACCAATCATAAAACAAACTAACCATTTACTAAGCCTGCTAGTTTCAGTTAGCCTTGTCAGCCTTAACTATAGTATCCATAACCAGTTACACCCTGGAAATAAAACAACTATTTCCTAAAACAAAAGCATGAAACAATTTGCCTAATCATGGAAATCAAAACCAAGTCTTGATAACCTTGCCATCATCTGAGACTCCAGAGTTGTCATAGTTGCTCTCCAAGTAGGGCTTCTAAAATCCATTGTCCACCTTCCCTTCATTAGTAAACTCTCCACCGATTGGTGTCTTTGACATGAATCCGATAGGGATATATCCAGTTTTGACAGAAAACTTGTCACCTGGACAGTTGTTAGTCCACCATTCCTGCAAAAGGTCCATTGGGTTCTCTAATCGCGCAACCCACTCCCCGATGTTCTCTGAATCCGCATACTACTACCACTTAACAAGAAACTGGTCTTATGCTTAGTGCTGCCAGTGATCCAACACTTGTTCAAATTCCCATTCCTGCACTTCCTCAAGTAGGAAGGGCACTGGTTTCGCATAGGCCCTGCCAGGGAACCTATTATTATCGTTCTCCATGAATCTATTAACTGTAGAGCAATGAAATACACCTTCCTTACATCTGTAAATCCTACTGTCTATCTTGACTATGTAGTTAGAGTGTAGGAATCGTATTCCAAGACCTCAAAAGGTTTGTCATCTGGGCTCAGCTGCTTGCTTCAGGAAGATTCTGTAGCTAAACGGTCTCCCTAGATCAACAATAGTTCACCCACAGCAAAGAGTTTGTGGATAGTTCTTCTCCTTGCAACCATCTTGATACTCCTAAATCTCACAATCTTGATAACTTGATAGGCCTAATTTCGCAATTCCTGGTGTCTGTTCAGGAATTAATCAGAGGCAGGTACCTGAGTGTTTCTGACTCTGATAGTCGACAGAGTAGGGTAATCTTATCGATACACTGCTTTGTATGGTGACCTGTTCTGGACATTACAGTATTGTGCATTCTCATAAGCTGCTAACTCTGGAAGCACTAGTAACTAGTTATTCTGGCACTTGTTAACAACATTCCTCAAGGCGGTCTTAAGTTCTCTAATCTTTCTGTCAACCTTACATTTTGTCTTGTAGTGTCAAGATACTGCTTAGATGTGCTCAATGCCCCAAGATTTAATGCTTTAAGCCCAATATCATGAGGTAAAACCTAGGACAGCATCGCTGATAATCAAAGAGGGTACTCCTTGTGGAGGGAAGTTATGGTGCTGTAGGAGGATGAGGGTCTCCATTGCTTGCATATTTAAATGTGTAGGAATAAACTAAGTGATTCCAACCACCCTATCGACAACTACTAGTACAGAGTCGTACTTGTTGTTTGCAGACTTGTTGAATGGTCCTGCAAGGCCGATAGTATAGAAGATGAATATCTCAGGAAGTACTGCAATAGGCTGTACCTCTCCTTCTGATAGCTTGTTACATTCCTTACTCTTTTAGCATAAATCATATTGGCGAACATAGTCTTGAAAATCTATCGTCATCACAGGCCAGAATATGTATTCTGTAGCATAGAGTAGGTTCCTATATATACTGTGATATCCTCTGTTATAAATCTAATGAATAAAGATCTCCCTGAGCGTCATCCCATTCACTGCATGTCCCTTAGGAATGTATAAGCAATCTTGACTACCCCTAGTTTTTGCATACATCAGTCCATCACCGATGTAGTGAGATAGTTTGCCAACTCTCCCACTGCTGCTAGCGTCAGATGTTTATTTGTACAGCTCATCGTTCCTCTAGGCTTCCACTATGTGTCTCCTCAATTGGCTACTCACCTCTATCACTACTGCTGCTGTATCCTGTTCATCCCGTACTACCTCCACGCCCAGTACTTCCTCCTCCTCATCCTCATAGTGCTCGTAGAAGGTACGCTTGCTGTGATGGAAGGTGGGTGATTCGATAACTGGTATAAGTCTGGGTTGGACGAGTGCCGCATTGGAGTAGAGGGGCTACTCAGGCTCTATTGTCTACTGGTGGTAAGGACTCTCCTGGTCCAGGTATTTAGAACTCATATCTCCAACTTGCTAGTTCAAACATCACTTGATTGCTGCCAGGTCCAGTACCGTCCATGGTGGTAGCAAAATGGTCTTCCTTTTTTAGTAGGTTCAGACTGGTTATGGTAGAACTATCTGGTCTCAGAGCTTCTCGTCCTCATTGAAGGAACACTACCGATTATACCATACACTCCAGTGCCTGGCCGCATGGTACCCCTCTTCATCGCTAATCTCTAGGATGACTCTCTCTCCCCAATCGCTTTCTTCGCTGATAGAAAAATCATCGTTATCAGGCGGAAGTGGTTGTACAATATGAAGTGTTTCAAAGCACCACATATTTGAGGAGGTGAAAGGTATATTGTGGGGATTTGAATCTTCTTCATTGGTAGGGTCTTGAGCCTAGTTTGGTTCTGGATCAAATTGCTCATAAAGACAGGAAAGAGTGTCAGCTAAATAGTTTCCCTTCATAGGCCTATAACATATCTTTACCTTGAATTTTCCTTGTGGGTTCGCCACCTCAGCTACCTGCGTGAGGGGTTCTTGGCTGTCTTCATGTACCCCAATGGTTGGTGGTCAGTTATGATCGTATATTCATGCCAAGGAAGATACTATTAAAGGAGGTTAAGGCATCCATAATTGCCAGTGCCTCCTTGTCCGTTGTTCTATAATTCATCTGTTAGTGGGTGAATATCCTGCTGTGCAATGCTGCAGGCCTCGCTGTTTAAGGTGTGTCTGCTAGTCCTACCCAAGCTCCTACCCCTGAGTCAGAGATATCGATGACGACCCATAACCCTTATCCTGAGGTGTAGTTATTTCGTCTCATGACCTAGTTCTGTTTTGTGATCTCATTCACATTCTCGATGCATTGATCATGTGTTACTGTCCTGACTAACTCCGCATTTCCAGTAAGATATGTCTAGGGTGATATGATTGAGGCGATATTAGGTAGGAATTTGCTAATGTAGTTTACCAATCCTCTGAATTCCTGAAGTTGCCTCTTATTCTTTGCTGTTTCTCACTGCTTTATCCTCCAGATATTTTCAGAGGTTGCTCTAAGCCCCTTGTCATAGATGATGTGGCCTAATACTTGAAATTCTTTAGCAAAGAAGTCCGACTTGTTACAGTTTTCAAAGAACTCCGCTTTTGCCAACCTGTCACAGACAGCTTTAATGTGTTTCAGGTGGTCAGACTCTCGATTGAGGAATTTGTGTATATCATCGATATACGCACAATCAAATTGTCCAAGTTAGTCTGACAGTAGGTCTGACATGATCCTCATAAATATTGCTGATGCATTAGTGTCTCCTTTGAACATAACCTTGCTATCCAAACCTCCGAAGGACTTTTTTAAAACTGTTATATTTGACAACGTCAGTTTGAGCCCTGATTGGTTAATATGTATCGTATAGGTCGATCGTGCTTCTGTATTGTGCTCTTGCTAATACATTGAGTAGTCTCCTTTATTCCAGAATAGGTTCATCATACATCTGAGTATTGTCATTTCTGGCTATATGGTGTGCTACACATTTGATCTGTACATCAACTACCCTTTGACTCATACAAATATAGGTGCTTCTCCAAGAATTTATGCACATACGATGAGTCCTTCTTGCTGTTCCTGGTCCAAGCATGCTTTGAGTCGAATCTGGTTCTTCTCTGGTAATGAGTATTTTGCTATTGTCTTCAGATTCTCTGGATCCTTCAACCTGATTCGGTGGTTAATCATCCTTACAGGTGTTGACCTTTCAAGAATCGGATTTGTGAATACCTTCAGGTATTGTTGCATTTTCTCTTCTATGCTTGTCATAGCTGCTTGAATTCCGGCACTAGTTGGTGTGCAATTAACCAATAACATATAGTTAGGAAGGTGAAACCTCTGCTTTGCAGATTCGACTGGTACTTTGTTTTGGGATAGAAATTCCATTTCACTCAAGGCATTGAACTTGGCTAATTTCCCCACCATCATTCTAGTTCAAGTTGTCTTCACTTTCCCAATCACTCTGCTGACATTGCATTCTTTTTGGGATTTAGATCGTGACCCTTTCATAGCTATATAAATGGTTGCAGGAGTTGCCATTTCTGTACATGGAAATCTATGTGTAGTGACAAAGGTTGAGCTCATTAGGTTAGTTCTTATGGTTCCTGTATCAAATAGGAGTGTCGCTGGTTTGCCGTTAATCAGAATTGTTCCCTCTAATGCCGAGTGACTCTTGTTACCCTTAGGTAGCCTGTACTGTGCTGATGCATTTGTCTAGACTTGTAGGACGTTGACATATACTTTATCTTCATTGCTGACTTGTAGGACTTAGTTCGATGATTTTTCCTCCATGGGTGTCTTTCCTTAGCCCTTGTCGCTCTTGTTGGGACAATCCTTTGCCATATGTCCTTTACTGTTACGATCCTATGCTGTAAGCTGGTTTTGCAACAGGTAACTACTTCTCTTTGGGTGGGATGAATATGACCGGGCCGCGGTAATAGTCCGGTACGGGGCGTGGCGCTAATCTCAGCCACCAGGGTAGGAGTACTATTGCAACGAGTAGTACTAGGCGGATTTCCACTATTGTTCTTAGGCCTCTGCCTATGTTGTCTTGATAGCTGAACCCTAAGGTTCCTATCGCACAACGCCAATAGGGGAATAGAACGGTAAAGAGGTAAAGTAATTGTATAGGAAAGAACTTAGATGATTGCGTGAAGAGTCCTAACTACAGGTCGCCTAGAGGTCCTTATATAGGCACTCTTCCCTCAACCCTAACCCTGGTAACTCATACCTGTGAGTCACACAACCTATATGACTCATAGTGAGTCATAGTATGAAATCCATATGCTGACTCCTCTGAGTCAACTGCGCCGCGCGCCAACCAATCATAACTTATATATTAAGTCATTTGCCCTAAAGTGGTCACATGCGCGAAACCCATGACTCATAGTGTGAGTCATGTGCGAAAATCATTACATCATATGACTCACAAATGTGAGTCATGCGCACGATCAACCAATCACAACATAACAATGATTGCACAAGTGTGCATCATGTAAAACCCCATGAATTCTAATGAGTCATAGTGCGAAATATAACAACCTTGTAACTCATAACTATGAGTCATGCGAAACTCTGTCTTGCTTATCACTAATCGTGACATTAGCTCCCCTCTCCCTTAAGCCTGAGTCCCTTCAGGCTTAACGTCCCATCTTCATCAGGCTTTCTCCAAACCTGCGCAGTTCCTTTTTCAATTTCCGAACTTGATGTTTGGCCGACTGGTAGTTCCTCGGGACTTCCTTTAAGGTGGTGTGTGCTGCCCTAATAGTCCGGTCCCGGTCATCGATCATTCTCTGATATGTCCGCATATCAGTTCTTTGGGCCTCGATTGTGGCTTCGGCGGAGCCAAGTTGTTCTCGTAGCCCTTGCAACTGTCGTTGTAAACTCTCTTCGTCATGGATCGTCTCGATTTCGCTTTTTCGCCCCCCTCTCCCTTCAACTGTGTCCTCACAGTTGTCTTTCTCTTCCTAATACGTGCATCATTTTCCATAAGGGGTGCCGCTTCCCCGGCTCGTCTTGGGAAAAACCCAGCATCGATTTTGTCGTGTCTGTGAGTACGATAAGTGTCCTTGAAACAGTGTTTCCAGGGTGTCTCCTTGTGTAGTTGTTGCGGTTTGCGCAACTTGGGCTGTCGTGGACACCAATTGCTTCCTTCCTTGTCGCGTAAATGAGTGTTGCAGGAATCATCGTAACAGGCAGTCCTGGAAAGAGCGTTGTGTGCTGCCTGCTTTTCCCTTTCTTCCTGAGTAGCGTATGGCGGCCTGGTAGGGGTAGTAGCCCAGGGGTGTTCGCCCCAGCCTTCGTCTGGACCTAATGGTATTGGGTCTTGCTTCGTGGGTTCGATTTTGACTGTAACCCGCTTGGGGTTTTCTTGGGTACTGCTGATGGACACGTTCAATGGCGGTGCTGGCATTGTTGAAGTTTTCCTCAGGGTACCAAGTTTTGTCGTGTTCTGGTGAGTAGCCAGTCTACTTGGCTCTGTATTGTAGGCATTTTCGGTGTATGCGTGAATCAATGATTTCTTCGAGTTCCTACTCGCTTTCTCCTTCTATCTCGATTGGAGGTGGTGGTGATTGCTTTTGTGAGGGGAACTGATTGTCTTGGTATGGTTCGAGGAGTGAGATGTGGAAGGTATTGTGGACCCTCATCTGTTGGGGCAAGGTCAATTTATAGGCACTTGTGCCCACCTTCGTAAGGATCTTGAATGGTCTGATTTTCTTGTAATCCAGCTTCTTGCATGGTCTTGTGGTCCTTATATTCCTTGGCAGTAACCAGACCATGTCGCCTGACTGGAGATTCGGATCGGATTTTCTGTGTTGATCGTAGTTTTCTTTTTGTCGTAATTGAGCACAGACGATTTCCTGACGTAGGATAGTGTGCAGCTGACCCATCTCTTCCATTTTCGTGGTTTCCTTGGTATCATGTGGCCTATCGCCCCATGTTCCGGATGTTGTCCGTAGTTTGCATAGAAGGGTGTGGTCTTAGTGGTTTCCTGTTTTCCATTGTTGTATGCAAATTCCGCTAATGGTAATAATTCCGCCCAGTTATCTTGCTGATAGTTGACATAGGCCCTTATGTATTGTTCCAGTATTCCGTTTGTCCTTTCGGTTTGTCCGTCGGTTTGTGGATGGAATGCGGTGCTCATTCTTCGTTCAATTCCAAGGGATTTTGTAGTCTCTTTCCACAAGTCTGATGTAAAAAGAGTTCCTCTATCGGTGATGATATCATGTGGTAGTCCATGGAGTCGGAATATTTCCCGTAGGACTATCTGGACAAATTCTTTGGTGTTCATATCCTTGTTGTAGGGTATGAAATGGCTCATTTTTGTCAAGCGGTCGATGACGACCAGGATGGCATCATAATCATCTGATTTTGGCAGGTGCGTGATGAAGTCCATTGCTATCGATTTCCATGGTTGGTGTGGCGCCTTGTTCGGTTGTAGTAGTCCGTAGGGCGCGTGCCTTATCGCTCTCGTTCTTTGGCATGTATCGCAATTCTTGACATTTCTCTTTATGTCTTCTCGCATCTTTGGCCAATAATATTGTAGGGATAGTAGTTCCGTAGTTTTGCTGGTTCCGCCATGCCCAACTGCTGGGTTATCGTGATTTTGTCGTATAACTTGAGTTCTGATATCTTCGTGTTCCGGTACCCAAATCTTTCCTTGATGCCATAGGCATCCTTCCTTCCATTCACATGCCCCTAGAGCCACTCCTTTCATTTCTTTCTCTCCTTTCCTAAGGGCTTCCTGGATTGCTCTTATCTGTCTGTCTTTCATGCTTGCTTCTCGGATGCCAAAATCTTCAGCGACAAACTTGACCACTTCCATGGCTTCGAAGTATTGTTCTTTTGTGAGTAGGATCCTTTGTTTTTATTGGATTCTCTCGTCGTTCTTTTTCAGGACATCTTCTGCTCTCCTAGTAAGGGCATCTGGTTTGCCCCCTTCCTTGCCGGGTCGGTATTGTATTTTGAGATCTTATTCACTGAGGGTCTCGCTCCATCAGATTTGTCTGTCGTTAAGCTCTTTTGTCGTGGTAAATGGTACCAGGATTTTATGGTCTGTGAGGACCAGGACCTGGTGTCTGCTTCCTTTTACATATCTTCTCCATTCTTTCAACGCTTGGACAATGGCTAACAGCTCTTTATCGTGGATATCGTAGTTGCATTCCGCAGGCGTCATTGTCTTTGACTGGTATGCCACTGGCCTCCATTTTCCATCGCTCCCCTTCTGTGATAGAATGCCTGAGCATACATATTTTGAAGCGTCGGTCTCAATCAAGATTTCCTTGGTTGGATCGTAGTGTACCAGTAGTGGAGCTGAAGTAAGTCGCATGCGCAATTCATCGAATGCTTTTTGTTGGTTCTCGGTCCAGTTCCATTTGCAGTCCTTCTTCGTCAGTTGATAGAGAGGTTTAGCTATCCAACTAAACCCTTCTATCAATCGTCGATAGAAGTTGCAGAATCCCATAAAGCACTGTATTCATTTCTTGCTTTCGGGTGGTTTCCATTCCCATATTGCTTTTGTTTTGATAGGATCAAGCTGACTCCGTGCTTATCGATGATGAAGCCTAGGTATTCGGTTCGTTCCGTGTGAAATTCGCACTTCGATGGCTTCAGTGTCAGCCCTTCTTTTCTCAAGGCTTCCAGAATCATCCTGACATGGGTTCGGTGTTGTTCCAGGTTTTCTGAATATATCAGAATATCATCTAAATAGACGATACAACACATATCCAGAAACCTGCTGAGAATCCTATTGACCCACCGCTGAAACGCTGCAGGTGCATTTTTGAGTACGAATGGCATGACCGTGTATTCGTATATGCCGTATTTGGTGGTAAAGGTAGTTTTCCATTCGTCTCTCTGTTTGATTCTGATGTTGTGATATGCGTTTCGGATGTCTAGTTTAGTAAGGACCTTGGCTCCTCTAAGCCTATCATGGGCTTCTCCTATCAGTGGTAGGGGATATCGGTCTCGTTTGGTGACTTCGTTGAGCTCTCGGTAGTCCACACCTAGCCTTAGCTTGCCGTCCTTCTTCTTTACCAACAGGATTGGTGATCCCCCGTTTGCATAAGAGTCTCGAATCCAGCCCCTGTTCTTGTTGACCCTGATGTATTCTCTTAGTTCTTCCAGCTCTTTTTCGCCCAATGGGTATAGCCTTCTTGGTGGTACTGTTTCTCCTTTTTTGAGGTTGATATCCAAGTTAACCTTTGTTCGGTTGGGTGGTAGCCGAGTTTCTTCCTCTTCCGTGAACATTTCCAGGTACTGGTGGTATTTCCTTGGCACAATGTTTCTGGTTTTGTCTTTTTCTTGTCCTTTCTTGGCCTTGATAGCCAATTCGGTGCTGACATTGATCCTTTCGATCCTGGTAGGTTCGTTTGTCTTATAATCCCACTTGAGGATTCCTGTGACTTCGCCTCTAGAGTAGAATTTTTCTATGACGTAGCAGAGATCTCGTGTATCTCAATCTTTTGGCGTTTTGGGTGGTCCGTACTTCCAAACCCTGCTGCGCCTCTCCTAGTAGGAGCCACTTGCTCCACTTCTTCACATTGTCCTATGACAATCTTTTCGCATATCAACTGTGCGATGCGGTCACCCGGCTCAACTGTGTAACTGTCCTTTCCTAGGTTGACCAGGACCAGCTTGACTTCACTGTGTAGTCGGCGTCGATTACTCCCGTATTGACAGTAAGCTGGTGTTTAACTGCCAATCCGCTGCGCGGTGCCACCCGCCCATAGGTACCTTCTGGTAGTCCTATAGCTATCCCGGTATTAACAATTCCTTGTTCTTTTGCTGGTATCGTAATTCTCTCGTCTGTATACAGGTCATGTCCTGAAGCCTTGGCTGACCCCTGGGTAGGGAGTGTGGCCGTATTGCTCAATCTTTGGATTTTGATGTTCTGGACATCCTTGGCCTGGATCGTGGAGAACTGTATTTCCAAGTTCTCTTCAAGGGCTTCCGATTCAGGGACTAAGTCCACTGCTGGCGAGCTTTCGAGGCATACTCTGGTACACAACTCGCTATCGAACGTGATCTTATTGCTTTCCCAATCGATCTAGTAGTTGTGTCTTCTTAACCATGGCAGCCCTAGTACTGCCTCATGGTTGGGTAGATCTGCAATTTGGAAGGTTGCCACTTCCCTATGGCTGCCGATGTCCATAGGTATTTCCGCTATATGGGTAATTAGTCCCATAGCGCTCGGCTCCCCGTCCGCAAGGTAGATTTCCCGTATTTCTTTCGCTTTCTTTGTTCGTATGCCGTGTTTGTTGCTGAATTCCATGTCAATGAAGTTTTCTGTAGCGCCCGAGTCAATCATGCCGTTGATGATGACTGTATTGTCCTTGCCATGTAAACGCATTTTGACCATGGCATGGTCTTTTTCTTGTTCCAATGTTTCTGTATTTGTAAGTGCCATGTAGATGTTGCCGATTCCGATGGTTTTGGTTTTGTTGTCCCGCAGCCCATCTCTCACTGGGGACTTTCTTCGTTTCCCGACTCTTCAGGTGTTTCTCTGATCTCCATTTCGTGTAGGTTGGTTCGTGGTTTCCAGAGATTATTGTTGGTATTGCTGTTGAACTGCCTAGTATAGTTCTTCTCATCTCTTGCATTTCGGCAATTACTGAGTCTGTGCCCAGCTGTGGCGCATCATAGGCATAGGTTGTTGTCCCTTCTTCTTGTGAACTCTGCTCGTGAGAGGTTTAGTCGTGGACGCCTTCTGGTAGCATCCAGGTCCATTGGGTCGCCTCGGGTTTCCATAGTGTTGCCCGACTTCCAGGTTCAGTTATTGTTCCAGGGCGTTTCCTGTTGTTGGATAACGGTACTGTTGTTTCCTTGAAGATGCTTGATCATGTTGATCCAGTTTTCTTTTTGGATTGCCCAGGCTGCAAGGGCATCGACATTTGCCGCTACCATGTGGTCCGCTGCCCATGCGTCCTTGAGCGTTCGGTTAATTCCTTTAAGGATTTGGCGTCTTAGTGTATCATCATCCTCATTCGCTTCTGTAGCTGTGAGGCGAAAGTCATTCCAGTATTTCCTGATTGGTTCCTTGCCTTGCCTCAGGCGGTCGAGTTTTGTCCTAGCTGCATTTTCTGCATCCACCTCCCCAAACTGCTCTTTGAGGGCGGTAGTGAAATCTTCATATGTAGTCCAGGTCTCCGGCTTGTGTCCTTCTGCAAATGGGGTTATCCAGCTTGCTGCTGCATCCCTTAACAAGCTCTTGACGTAGGAGATGTGTTCCGTATGTCATGTTTCTTGTGTTGCTTCAAAGTATAGTTGGCATTGCACTAAGAAGGTTCGTAGTTTGGTCCTTGTTCCAGAGAAGGTAGGAGGTTTCTCGACTTTGATCCGGTTGTTGGTTGTTTCTCGCTAGTTGTTTATCAGAGTCAGGATCTCTTGGAACTGTTGTTAAGGGTAGCCGATTCTAAGGTCAAGCGAATCAGGCTAGGCTTAAGAAATCAAATCGTAGACGGAGATTGTCTAGGAAGGCTCAAGATTTCAAGGTAGAACGTATGATATTGATAAGATCTCTTCTCCGTTGCTTGATGAGGTGTAAAGCTCGGGAGGCACTTCGATATTTATATCCCGCGTCTGAGTGTTCGCGGACTACATCAAATCTACCTATAACCATGTATCTTCTAACTAATTCCTCACTCCGTATTCTAGAGCGAACCCCCTTTGACCCTGAAAAATCTCTTTCCCGCACAGCTAATGGAGTGATCAGAGCTCTCCTTTCTCCGATGGTGGGTGGGCCCACTCGGTGAGAGATGTGTTA
>QFET01010083.1:0-21670 GCA_003316355.1 Tuber calosporum | reverse complement strand
CACATCATGGGTCGGGCTCTGCTCGCTAATGTCTCGCACCCACTCTTCCTCCCCCACCCCTCCACTCCACTCACTCCTGTCCTTTGTCCAACACAACAGCCCTGGGAGCTGGGATGTGTTTCTTTCCTTGTTTAATTCCTTTGCGGGTTTATCACTCCCTCCTTCTGTTGTTTGTTTACAGGATCCCCCTGTTTACAGGGGCCGCCTTCCTACCTTCCGTGGGTTTTCTTCCTTTCACCCGCCCGCTTTGTCTTCTGGTTCCCCTAGGGTGGCTTTTTATGTTTCTGCTCCCTTGCTCAAGTCCTGCTTTATTCTTCCTGTGTTTTGTGGTAGGCGGGATGTCATGGGCTTGGATTTTTTCCAGTGCACAACTGCCTTTGGGTTTTCTTTTCCTCGTTTTCATATCTTGACTTCCTATAGTACTTGGTTTTCCCCTTCTTCTCCCCCACGTACTTTTCCTCCCTCTGTTGCATTTCCCTCTGTTGTTTTTCCTGTTTTAACCCTGGGTGATCTCAATATTCAACTTCCTGTTGCAAACCCCCTGCGCGACTTCTCTCATCAGGAGCTTGCAGCCTCATCCCTGTATCCTGACAGGCCCTCTGCCTTGGGTTTTTCACTCTTAAACACTATTGGTGTCTTCACTCGCTTCCCTTTGGGTGGCTCTTCCCGCCCTAGTGTTATCGACCTTGCATTTGTTTCCCCTGCTCTCGCCCCCTATTTGCAACTATGGGATACTCCCCTTCCCTCCACTAGTTCTGACCATGTTCCTATCTCCATCACCTTCGCTCACCCTTCGGCAGCCACTCCAGCTCCGGCTCCTAACTGGGCTTTGACAGAGTGGCCCGCACTGGAGGAGGAGCTTAAGGTGTTTTCTATCCCTAAAGCCCCCTCTCTCCCGACGGCCTCCTCCCTAAGTACCGGGTTCATCCGTCACTCTACCCGCCTCACTTCTCACCTTAAGCAGCAAACCCCCGTGTCCCGCCCCTCCCTCCACCCCAAACCCTGGTGGTCTCCTCTACTCTCTACTTTGCGACGGGAGTTCCACTCTGCCTCACATATGGCTAGACGCCCTGACTGCCTGCCTGGTGCGCAAGACGCTGTCCGCCTCTCAATGCGTGGGTACTTTGAGGCGATCAAGGCTGCAAAGAGGGCCCACTGGTCTTACCTCCTCATGTCAACCACTCCCCGCACTATTTGGACCACTAAAAGGCTAGCCCTCGGCCGCCCCACCCCTTGATTCCCCTCCCTACCAGGGGCCAACACCCCTGAGCGCATGAACCAGGCCCTCCTTGACCACTTTTTCCCGCCTCGCCCTCTTATTCCCCTCCCCACCATTCTGCGCTCATACGGGGACTGCCCCCCCCTCACAACTGAGGAAGTGGCTTCCAATCTGGGTCGCTCATCCTCCTCATCCGCCCCCGGCCCAGACACAATCCCGTATTCTGTCTGGAAGAAGGTGCACGCTGTCAACCGCTTGATTCTCACCCATCTCCTCAGCCCGCTCCTGCAGTTCGGCTTCCACCCTCCTTCTCTAATAATGCCAAATGGGGTTATCCTTGATAAGCCCGGCAAAGACTCTTATGATTCTCCTTCTTTCTTTCGCATTATTGTTCTTCCTCAGACCCTGTCCAAGATCTTGGAAAGGGTTGTCGCCTCCCGCCTGGAGCCCATCACCCGTGCCGTTGGGCTCCTGAGTCCAAACCAGTGTGGCTCTCTTCCTGGTCTTTACTCCTTTGATGCCTGTGCTTCTTTAGTTCACACTCTCTGCTCCTTTCCACGTCCACGCCTCAAGGTCTCCACCCTCTTCCTTGATATTAAGGGTGGCTTTGACAATGTCGACTCATCTATTTTGGCCGAGTCCCTCAAGGAAGTGGGGGTCAATCACTACCTTGTGGCCTGGGTCAGGTCTTTCCTCACTGGTCGCACCTGCTCCTTACTGTTGAAAGGTTCTCCAAGGACCTTTTCCCCTGTTTCTGTCGGCACCCCTCAGGGGTCCCCTGTGTCTCCTTTGTTGTTTGTTATTTATGTTTCTTCATTGCATTTTTCGGTCCTTAGGGGGCTTATTCTTTCCTATGTTGATGATTTTGCCATGACCGTGGCGTCAACTTCTTATAGGGTCAGTGTTCGCTCCCAACAGCTCATTTACTCCCGTCTGAAGCGTAGGGCCTCCCTTCGTCCTGTGTCCTTCTCGGTCCCCAAGACTGAGCTGATGCATTGGAGGACTCCAGTGTAGCGCCGGGCACTTGATTTCTCTCGAATCGCTATTGATTCGCTTTTGTTCTCCCCGCAGTCCCAGGTTCGATGGCTGGGCTACTGGTTTACCCATTATCTCTCCACTCACGCTCACTTTTTCCCGACCCCTCTGTCTTGCCCAGGGTGCTTTTTCCACTGTTCAGCGGCTGTCACCCCCAGGGTCTGGCCTCTCCCCCCACTTGTGCCACAGGCTGGCCGTCTCCCTTCTGTTACCTATTCTCCTCTGTGGAGCAGACCTTCTGGTGCCAAACTACTAACCTTTGGACCGAATGGAGGTTTTTTGGCGTTTTGTTCAGCGATAGGTCACCAACTGTTTCTGATCCACTCCCACCCCGATCCTCTCCGCAGACGCCTGCCTCCCCCCAGTCGCCTCCTTGGCCAGGGACCGTCGCCGCCCAGCCGCCCTGCGGCTGGTGTCCTTCCCGACCTCCGCCAGTCCTGCTGCAGCTCGCCTTCCTCCTGACTTTCCTTCGCTCCTTCAGTTCCGTGCACCAGATTCATCCTGCCACCTGTGTAGGCGTCGGCCTGCTAATGTTATGCCCCGGAGCTGGCGGACGTCCCCCCCTTCACCCCCGGTACATACACACCTCCCAATTGACGCTTTGGCTCATGTGGCACTACCGCTCTTGGGCTCGTTGTCCTTTGCCCCCTTGATTAAGACGGATCTAGTATCCTTTGCCCCCCCTCCTGCCGCCTGCAACAGCCTAGACCTCTGCCTACCGTGTTCTGCGCCGGAAGGCCCAGGATCTCCTTATGGATGACTCGCTCCGAACCACTCCTCCTCCTGAGTTTTATCGTTTCACCAGGCGCCTGTCGCCTTACCCCTTCATGGGTCTTGGGAAGTTCATTTCCGGGTGCGTGCATCATATGCGCTCACACAAGAGGTACCTTGCCGCCCACCCCTCCTGGTTTTCCGTTGGCCATCTCACCCTCTGCCCCCGTTGTGGGGAGGAGGATGAGACTTTCAGCTATGCCATCCTACCCTGTCCCTCAACGGCCCTTGAACGGTCACTCCACCTCCTAGGTGTCACCAACATCAGCCCTGAGGCCCCTCTCTCGTCCTCGCTCCCGCTCCTCCTTGCCCTCGGTCGCTTTATCCGCGAGAGGGGCACCGCCTTCCCCCCCTCTTATGCCTTCCCCTGGGCGCCGCTCCCCCTCCCCAAGGATCTTCCCCTCTTCCCCTGCCTCCTCTGTGGCCCCTCTCCTTCATTCTTCCTCTCCGCCTCAGCCTCTTCAGCTTATATTTTCATTGGCTTGGGTCTGCCTGTGTGTTTGTGGTTGTGTTTATTATTGTGTTACAAGTTGGCCCTCGGGTCTTGGTTTGTTTCATTTACTTTCTGATTAACTGTATGTGGTGATGTGTCTCATGCAAGGCATTACTAGGATCTTTGTGGGTGTTCTTTCCTTTGTTTGTTTGTTTTGGATTTAAGGTTTTCTTTACGCCATATCTCACAATGCATGCGAGTTCTTGTACCTTAACAAGTAATACATGATATAAAAAAATTAAAAAAAAACAAAAAAAACAAAGAGAAAGACACAGATAGCTAGCTCTTCACACAACCACCTAAGTTACCTCCTATGTTATATCTTACCTATTAGTGCAATATATACTTTATTCTTATTACGACTATCTGTTTATATCACCGACTGAAAGGTGATTCCCGGAACGTATCGCTAAGGAGCAGTCGCAAGGGCTAGGTGTGAGAGGACTCCGCGTTCCCACAGCCACGTAAGGCTACCAGATCTGACGAGCGGTAAGACCAGCGGTACGTATCGTTACCTGTTGCAGTTGAAGAAGATAGTGTGCCCTGTCCGGCAGACTAAGGATAGGTATGTACAATGACTGGTGCTCACGATCGGTCCTATACTTTATTGTTTTGGCTCCGCCCCTCCTTATCCACTTGTTCCGATAGGTCTATGGACCTTTCTAGGCTTTCAATCCGGGTTTGAGTTTGTTCTCAGTTTTTCCCTGGAACCCACTTGACATATTCTCGATTTCGTTCGGAGCGTCCCGTCACCCTTGACCACCCCCAGCGAAGGCAGTACGGGAATGGTCATAACTCTACGGACACTGGTCCAATGCACTTGATTCCAGTTGCATTGGCACGGTCAAATCTCCCTCCTCATATATCCTGCGGACAGCATCCTGTCGGACGGACGGCGATGACTGATATGGAGTTACAAGGTGGGTGCCAATTTAGGACTCTTTAGTGAGGGGACCTTTTTGCCGTAGGTGCCGCAGGTGACGTGCGGGCCCAACAATGGGGCCGGAGGGGTATGAGTAGGTTTTTCAGCAGATTTTTCGTATGAATGCAGTACTGAATTCAGTGTCTCATACTCATGTGCCTAACACCTATTTTGAACCTTGTTGTATCATATCTTTCTATTAATTTGACAACTTGAATCTAGATATTTGTATCTTTTATTTGTGGTTTCATATTTCTTCTGAGCCTGAGATCTATGGCATCCAAAAAGCGTTGCCTTTATTGCATAGTCTGATATAGAGTCTCTAGGCAGGGTTCCTCTTAGTTCTACTAGTTCTGCCGCAATCTTGGAAATTCTCGCTAGCTTGCCTTCTGAGAACTACTGTATCTTCTTTTATTTGAGGTACAGGTAATCTGTATTGATTAATACTTCAAAAGGCTGCTTAAATCGATTATTGAATTCTTGGAGACAGGGTTGGTAGTCTTCAAACCCATCCATAAGGTTCATATAGGTACTATGTGCTTGTTTTTTAATATAGGCGTCATAGTAGTCTACAACATCCTTAGTATAATCATGGACATTATAGTTTGATAAGTCTTTTATAACCTCACTAAAACACCTGTTGAGTTTGTCTGGTTGTCGATCTTCACCTTTTCCACCGAACTTGGATGGTTGTCAAAGCTTGATCTTTGGTTTCCTAGGTTGTTCTAGACTGTCAGCCATCGTCCTAAATACTAGCAGAGGTGCTGGCAGGTGCCTGGGAGTTTCTGGTTCATTTCATTTTCCCTGAGGGACTGGTGGTGGTCTAAAGGGTCCTGGGAAGACTCAAAATAACCAGGTGGTGTCACACTTCTTGAGGGTACTAAAGACAGAGGTAGGGTTATAAAAACTATCTCCTAGATGACTCTGGTTCTTTGTCTCGATTCCTGAACTGTCTCTGTTGTCTGGCTTTCTCTTTGAATGATTTGCTCTCTCGTAAGGTCCTGTTCTGAGTTTGTATCAAGGTCTGCTGGTTGTAGGAAACTTTGTCTAGGAATAGGTGTATCGTCACCTTCTTCTTCTGGGTCTATGTCTGTGTTATTCCCATATGTGCTGGGAGGTCTGGATATCCTTCCAGACCTAGTTGTTTTCCTTCTTCTGTTGGTAATGATAAATGTAGCACCTGAGCACGGAGTCTCTCCCTGCTGCTCCTGCTTCTAAATAGTGATCAAGAAAAGGGAAGGGTGCTCCATCCTACCCAGTGTTCTCAATCCCTGAACCAGATATCAACAGCTGAGATGAAACAAATGTACCAGGCACTGGCCTTTGTGAACGTTTATACAATAGAGTCTAAGCGGTAGCCTGCTAATGCTTTAGTATCCAAGAGTTACCTGCTGAGAGGCGAAGATAATGGGAGAACAATATAGTTGTTTCTACAGCAAAGGGGAACAATAGGATCACAGCTCAACCAAGTGTATTCACTGTCTAGGCATCTGTCTGAAGACTGATACCTTCTGCTAGCGAGGAGGTAACTCTTAAATATATGAAATCTTTCCTGCAAGACCTAAGGCTCAGGAAACCCGCAGCCACTATCATTACCAGTGAGTGTACCACTACTCGAAACCTGCGGCCCTGCTGGAATCCTGGAAAGCCTGAGGCTTTCCTACAACACTGCCTTTATTCTACAACTATTATACATGAACTCTTCCTTCCCTTTGAACTCCTTGGGTACAAACATGCTCATTCTCCAAACCATAAAGTAATCATAGGGCCAGGATCTAGAGATCTCGGTAAGGGAAATCAAATACAAAAGAAATCAAATCAAATGAATCTAATCTGACAAAGAAAAGCTTTCGAGAATGGTAGTTGAGGCACCCCAACCTGTACACATTTTACAGCTAGCAGGATAACAACCAAACTTGCTACCGAAATTAACATTAATGCAAAAGACAGCTTGCAAGATTCTCTTGAAAAAATTTAAACTGCAATGGGGCCCTTTTTATAAGGGACCCCGCTCAGGGTCTGTGCCCTGATGGTCCAAGATTACTGAAGGACTTAAAGATAGGCATTTAACCTTTGCCAACAGAGGGGAAAACACCAGTTTTAGGACCTGAGAGTCCCCACTATGCATGAAGCAGATGCAGTAGCTGCAATCGTATTGAATCTACTGGGTTGAGAGGGTTCATTTTAATCCGCATCTGAGAAGTTAGCCAACTGCCTAATAGTCTTTTATCCAACATGACCAATATACAGTAGGCTTTGTCTTAAAGGTACAAATATCCGTAATTACCCGCAAGGGCAGTTGAACTAGGGACTTGTGGCAAAGAAGTGCAGGCCAATACCCAATCCCACCGACTCAACCATGATTCAGAACTGACCAAGAGTATAAATAAACAACACCTTCATGTAGTTAAATATTCGGGGTTTTGACGAAGTTCGCGGCGGTTTCAAGGGCTAATATTTTCAGGTTAGGATGAGCTAATCCAAATTCCGAAATAGTTCCCCGCTTTTAAATTGGATACACTGTTCTGAAATCAATTTATTTTTTTAAAACAATCTACCCTTTTAGGAAAAATCCTTCAAAGAACATAGATAACTTCATCCAAAAAACCCTGGCGCATATTACTGATAACTATACATATTGGAAATGCATATTCATGTAGGGTATAATTAGGCACACATATTTCCTATGAGAATAGAAATATTTAACATCATGGGAGCCCATTGGAAGGGGGTAAAGACTGCAGGTGGTGGGCTGCCTAGAATGTTAATAATTCATTTATTGTATTGTAGTTTATTTGAGGAGACCTCTCTGTTTGAAACGACACTGACGTTGTTACGATCACCCAACATATACTACTATAATATCTTCTAAGCGTGGACAAACAGATAAAAAATGGGTGCATATGCGACAAGAGCTGCATCTTACTGAACTACAATACTATCAATGCCTCGAAGGCAATGCATATATATATAAGTACGAAAGACTGTATCACATAAGAGCCCTACTAGGCTCAGGATTGAATATTTTTGTTGTTCACCAAAAATTACTAAAGAAATTGAATATTCCTTATGAATCTCGCCAGAATTCTATATCTATTTTAGGATTTACAGAAGACGAATTCACTACTGGAAGAGATTATTCTTGTCCCGTTTACATAGAGATAGGAAAAAAGAAATACTTGTAGAAAATTGTGTGAGAAATCACATCCACATGCAATTACAGAATAAGAATCCTGTTTAGGTTATGGAATGATGAATATCCAATAAAGGGAATTCATCACCCAGGAAGGTGGAGTTTTGAGGATCTGGGATTTGAGCTCCATGTTTTGCCAAAAGATGAAGGAATATCTATCGATTGCGATGAGCAGGTTTTAGAAGACACAGAGGCAGTGGAAATTGGAAGAATTGCAAGAGTAGATGATGAGAAAGAAATAGTTCTTGACATACTTCCCACACAGTACCATGACTATACAGACATTATTCTCCTGTCAACTGCAGCCAAACTACCATGTCATCAAACCTTTGATCACACTATTGACCTCTAACCAGACAAACAACCACATTGGGGACCAATCTACCCACTGTCAGAAAAACAATTAAAAGCACTAAGAACATATTTGGATGATATGTTGAAACAAGGAAAGATTTCCCCCAGTAAGTCTCCTGCAGGATCACTAATGCTTTTTGTTTCAAACTGGATCGATGCCTCGGATTAATAGTAGACTACCAAGGCTTGAACAAAGTTACTATCCAAAACAAGTACCCTATCCCTCTGATCACCAAACTACGTGAGCGGGTTCAAGGGGTAACAATATTTACCAAACTAGATCTCAAAGATAAATAACATCGAATCCACATACAAAGGCGTAATGATTGGAAAACAGCCTTTCGCATAAGATACAGCCTATATGAATCCAAAGTCATGCCTTTGGACTAGTTAATGCACCAGCAAGATTCCAGTCAATATGGACTATAATCCTGAGTGAATTCCTGATGAAGAAGTGGTGGTATATATCGATAATATACTCATATACTCTGAAATTGAGAAGGATCATATCATATTACTCAAAAAGGTACTGGAACGACTACGAGCGTATCATATGGCCATATCCAGGCTTAAAAACACCTTTGATTTGAATTTGTGGAGCTTCTGGGGTATATAGTGGGGGTTGAAGGAGTCACTATGAGCGAGTGCAAAGTTGAATCAATTAAGGCCTAGAAACTACCTATATCTATAAATGCTATTCAAATCTTCATGGGATTTGCCAATTTTTCACCAACAATTCATGAAGAATTTCTCTCCTCAATGTGCACTAATTAACAATTTACAAAAGGAAAATCTAGAGGATTTTGCTTAGTGAGAGAAAACCACAAGTAGCTTTTACTGAGCTCAAATGACAGTTCATCACAGCTCCCATATTATGATAATTTCATCCTGAAAGAGAAACTGTAGTGGAAACCAATGCAAGCGATTATGCTCTCAGATATATTTTTTCTCAATATGTGGGTAAGAAGTTGCATCCTGTTGCTTTCTATTCCCAGAAACTTACTTATGCCAAACGCTACTACAATATTTATGATAAGGAATTATTGGCAATATTAGTTGCATGAGAAGTGTGGCGACACTACCTTGCGGGAACTGATGAACCTTTGACTATATATACCCATTATCAAAATCTACAATACTTTGTCACAATGAAGTCCTGGTTGGCAGGAGAAATCTCCCCGGCTCAAAAGTAGACTATTTTTAAATTCATAATTATTTACCGACCCGGAACTAAAGGAGGATAACCTGATGCTTCAATCAGACGGCCAGAGTACCGCCCTGAGGGAGGAGCTGAGCATGCCAAGCAGGCTGTGCTTCAGTCTCATCACTTTGAAAACCTCCAGAATTACTAAAACTTGTTGTCTCAGTTTCCTGTTATAAAGAAAATTTAGAACACATCCAACCGGGATTACCTAAAGAGGATGAGAACAATTTAGTAAGGATTAAAAGGCTATACCAGGAAACAAGGATCCTTACCTGAGGTTCCAAGATAGTGGCAGGTCATGTCCGATACAGTACCGAAGAAACTATAGTTGCTGCAAAATGGTAAGTACTCATAATGAGTGGACTAGCTTTCGGACTAGCAATTGGAATATATGCACTCATTGCACCAAGCAGTGGATTGGAAGTCAAATATGGTATTTCCAAAGGAGCCGGAATAGCGGAGACCGACTATCCGAGTGAGGTTAAGATCCTGCAAGTCAACACTCCTGATAATGCTTTTCAGGTAGGAACAGAAGATCGCATAGCACAAATGATCCTGGAATAGATTGATGATAGACAACTTCATGAAGTAATTGAGTTAGATGATATGGAACGAGCAAGCCAATGATTTAGTAGTTATGGGATACAGATAGAAGAAACATAGCCACAATTATGTTTCCTACATTCCGATGCCAAATACAAGTACCTGGACTCAACAGATATTGTCTTTCACCCAATATGCACTAAAGGACAATCCTTAATGTCCAATGCAATAATCGCCTAAAGCGATTGCAAAAAATTTGAAATCAACTTCATGGCAATTATAGAAGAGAAGGCAAAAGATAATCCATAGAGGTTGCACAGGAAAGCGGAGTTACAACGACTGCGAGATAAGGGCAACCAAATCCAAAACAATAGACTCTGACTGATGGAATACTGTTCTACAATGAATACCTATATATTCCGCTGGATAAAACTCTGCAAACTGATATTGCAATAGACTGCCATGATTCAAAAATTGCTAGACACTTGAGGCAAGAAAATCTCTAGAAATTATCACAAGAGATTTTTCCTGAAACGGAATTACCAGATGGATAAATAACTATGTACAGTTGTGTAAAGAATATGAAAAGACTATAGCACCAAGACATGTACGCTTTAGCCTACTACAACTATTACAAATACCATTTGCAACTTGGTCATCTACCTTGGTAGATTTTATTACACAACTATCTAAATCTGTAAGATGAAAGCTAAATTATGATTGTAGTCGACTGATTCACAAAATTGGAACACTTTATTGTGTTGGAAGAAAATGCGACCCAAAAGATTTTGGTCAGGTATTCATCAAAGAAGTTTAGAAACTTTACAGGCTGCTAACTAACATCATCTCAGACATGGATGGAAAGTTTTGTTCAAATGTGTATGGGCACGATCTTATATCTATTGGAATATACTAACGCAATATTAAGCGAGTATTGCGGGCACGCCTTGAGGAGAGGTAGATTTACAAAGGTAGATTGGTAGGTAGTCTGTTCCTTATTCTTCTAAGCGAGAAAAGTGGGCGGTTGCCCCTATATATACAAGAGTGCGCCCTCCCGTTATCTAAAAGAATATAAATGGGAAAAATATAAGTACGAACGTGTTTTACTGTAACGTCAGTAGGAAAAACATAAGTGCGAAAGTATTTGACCCTGAAAACCTGCAAAGAAAATCCCAAAAGTTTGTATAAAACTAAAGTGGTGTGAGGGGTTTCGTTGTGGATGATAAGACATAAAGGACGGAACAATAACCGTTAAAATATGTGATAAGCAAGCGAAATAACCCGAATACCAGATCAAGAAATATACATAAGAATCCTCATCGTAATAATGAAATATTTCAGAAATAAACGCACAGTATGTCCTAGCTGTAGTAATGTATACTGTGTAATAGGTAATGCCGAAACACTAACCATGTAAGAGAATATACGATATGTTCAAGGAAATATTGATATGAAAACGAATAAGAAATTTCAAACTTCCCCTCATTATCTACGGCCCAGAAGTCCCATCAACTGTGTATGTGCCAGTTTCGCTAAGATTTTGGTGCAGATATCGGCAAGGTTTTCTGACGACTCAACTTTTAGTAAAGTGAACGAACCGCGGTCGAGTTCTTCTCGTATTTTGTGTAAGTGAACATCGATGTGTTTGGTACGTTCATTAAGTCAATGATTTGTCGCAAGAAACTTAGCGCCGGTATTATCTGCGTGCAAAGCGATCAGTAAACTTAGTCGAATATCGTTGAGGCCTTATTGGAACCATTAGATTTGTTGTGTAGCCAGTGACATAGCAACGTATTCCGCTTCGGTAGTAGATATAGCGACGGATGCCTGTTTCTTGGGTCGCCAGGAGATACATGAACCATTTAAGATAACAATGTATCCTGGGGAGGAGTGGCGGGTATCAAGGCAAGCGGCAAAGTCTGCATCAGCATAGACATCGATAGCGGGAGTTGCGTTGGTTGGGTACGGGTAGAACAATCCTATGTTTTCTGTTCCAGCAAGGTAACGAAGGACGTGTTTAGCGGCCTTTAAGTGTGATTCGGATGGGCAAGAAGAAAATTGACAAAGAAATGAAATCGTATACGAGAGGTCGGGTCTTGTACCAGTGGTGAGGTACATAAGTGATCCTATATCCGATTAGTAAATGGAGGGGTCTGGTATCCGTATGTCTTTGGTCCCTTTCGTAAGTTGAATGCCTTTTGGTCAAGGGGTAGAAACAGAACGTGAGTTTTCCATGCCATATCGTTGGAGGACTGACTTGATGTATTTTTGCTGGGTAAGATGTATGCCGTCTGGTGTATACGTTATGTGCAAGCCGAGTAGGAAGTTAGCTTCCCCTAGGTCTGTGATCTCGAATGCCCTTTTCAGGTCTTTTATCTTATATGTGGCGTGGGGGGAGTCGGCTACGTGTATGGCAATGTCGTTGACTGAAACCGATACGTAGAGGTCGTGTTTAGCATGGACGAACATGCATGGGTCGAGGGCTGATGTCGTAAATCCTTTGGAGGTTAAGAATTTTGCGAAAAGAGCATACCATTCATTCGCAGATTGCTTAAGTCCATAAAGACATCAGTTAAGTTTCCATACTTTTTCTCAGTCAGGGTACCCAGGTAACGGTGGTAGGTAAACTTCTTCTTTGAGTTCGCCATAGAGGAAAGCAGATATGACATCGAACTGTCGCAGTCGCCATTTGTTTTTGGCGCATATCGCGAGGAGGAAGCGGAGAGATTCATAACGGATGACAGGGGCGAATGTTTCTTCGTAGTCGAAGCTGGGAATTTATGAAAACCCTTTGGCAACGGCTCTTGCGCGAAACCTTTCTAAAGTCCCATCTGCATTATGTTTAGTTTTGTAAACCCACTTACTATCGATTATCTTTCTTCCCATTGGTCTCTCAACAACATCGAAGGTTTCATTCCTTTTTAGTTCCCTAATCTCGTCACCCATCGCTGTGGTCCACTGTTCCTTAAGCGTAATGTTAATCGCTTGGTGATACGTGGTGGGATCCTCATCCGGTAGTTCAGTAGCATTTCTGCCAAAGCGTACCGGTGGGCGTGACATTCGTCCTGACCTTGTCCGTGTTTCCGGTTGCTCGTCTGATAGGGCCTCATGTTCTTGAGGTTGTTGTTCCAAGGGAACAGGTTCCGGAGTAGGTGACGGTTTATTAGGTCGGTAGTAGTTCTCTGGGTGTGGAGGTAATGGAGGAGGATGGATTTCAATCGCTGTTGTGCGGTTGGTAGGTGTCGTACTCGGGTGCAATTCCAAAGTCTTACTGTACGATTGCACGTCTATTGGAAAGTAGGGAGGATGGACGGTCGCAAATTGGGATTCCGGAGCAGGTGTTGTACTTGGCAGTCCCGATTGTTCAATCGTTTTAGTTGTCCAGTGTACCTGTTGTGTTTCGGATATCTTATGTTGCGAGGGGATGTATATCCGGTATATCCTGTCAGAGGATGTGTATCCAACAAGATAGGCTTCGATCGCCCGGGGCTGTAGCTTCGTTCCTGGTTTTCTGGTCTCCTCAGGTATGTGGATGAAGCATTTGGTCCCGTATGGGCGAAGGTGTTTGATCAACGGCTTTTGATTGTAGAGAGATTTATAGGGCGTTGAACCTCCTATAGATTGGTTGGGAAGACTTTTTCTGAGGTATACGACAGTTGCGATTGCTTCTGCCCAAAGTCGTAGGGTTAAACCATTTAACATGGACCTAGTGGTAGTTATTAGAGTCCTGTTATACCGTTCAGCAACGGTATTTGATTCATGTGAGTAGGTTGGAGTTTTGTTATGAAGTATTCTATGTGCCTGAAACAGGTTTAGCATTTCATGGTTCACGTATTCACCACCGTTATCAGTTCTGAATCGTTTGATTATAGCGTTATTTTGGGTTTGTCGCTACTGGATGAACTGTTTGAAGATTTTTACCGTATCAGATTTTACCTTGATGGGGTAAATCCAGGTTTATCGTGTGCAGTCATCAATGAAGATGATATAGTACCAAGAATTACCAAAGGATGGTGTCGAGAATTTTCCGCTTAAGTCGGAGTGAATTAACTCGAAGGGGCTTTGGCAAAGGTGCTGTGTTGGTTCTGGTTTTCGTTTGAACGACTTTGAGGTAATGCAAGTTTCGCATTGCCAACCTGTAGGAACTTTAGGAATATGGGGTGTGTCAGAGTATTTGTCGGAGCGAAGGTAGGCTGGTGAGGGATGACCCAAGGCTTCATGCCACTCCTGATAGGTCATTTTGTATGCCTGTTCCTTTCTTTCCTGCATGACATAATCTTGTCCATCAAGCTTGCCCCATAAAACCTCCTTGTTCTCTTCCATGACATACATGTCCTTCCCTGAACTGTGTAAAGAAAACCCTTTTCCCAAAGAAACAATAGCGTCCCAAGATAACAAATTGCATTGACCCAACTTAGGAACCCAGTAAACACGTTGAAGAAAAACAGGAGATACATGGGCATTAGACGTTTTGGCCATGAGCTTTCCCGTTCCACGGCCGCATGAATCTATTACAGAGTCATCGCCTAACTTGACGTTTCCTTTTTCTGGTTCAAAGTTTATAAGAAGGTCTAGGTTGCTTGTCATATGTGAGCTTGCGCCTGTATCGATTATAAAATTATGTGGGTGAGGGGTCTTTCGCGTAGTGGTAAGGGTTGAGGATGTACTGACCGGTTTGGATGTCTCTTCCTTGCTGACCTTGGCGGTGTCAATCGCTGTCCTTTCCTTCCTCTTTTGGTTATCGGTCTTGAGTTTCGGACACTCTTTCCAAGTATGCCCTTCATTGCGTGCAGAGGGGTAATGCTTTTTGCAGTATGAGCATTCCTTGGCTGTGACCGATGTGCTGTTTCCCTTTCGTTGGGGTTGTTCCTTCCCTTTGCTTTTGACAGTCGCGGTTTTATGCACCTTGTCTACTTCAGAGTTAACCGAAGTTTTAAGGTCCAACAACCTGTTATAGACATGGTTGTAGGTAAGGTCCTCCTTGGTTTGGAGGTTGTCGACGATGTTGTTCATCGACTCGGGAAGGGACCAGAGAAGGACAGCAGCTTTTGCTTCTGATGAATCGAATACCATCTTAAATGCAAAAGCTAGTGCGTAACGGTCATTTTCCCTAGCAGAGGTGCAACGGTGTTGCATGCGATTCCAAAGGGTGTCGAACTTGCCGATGTAATCAGCGATGGGTTCAGACGACTCGTATTTGGTATCGAGAACAGCGTTGAGTTGGTTGAAGAAGGAGAAAGTGTTTTCTCTGTCAAATTTATCCTGGAACGCCGTCCTGATTGCGTGCGGCGTTTTGTGGATTGCCAGGAGGATGAGCCATTTTGGATCAATGGTCTCGAGGAACTAGGCCGATGCCCACTGGTAGCGATCGCGAAATTCATCTATAGGGTCAACATTCGTCAGATCCCCGTCTTCATCCCGTATTTCATTGGGGATTGTTTCCGTTCCTTGCACAATGTCCCAGCAGTTGAACAGTCCGAGGACGTAATCGGAGATGTCACGCCATGTGCGTTAGTTCTCTGGCCCAGTCACCTTTGGGATGGAGCTGAGTTTGTAACTGGGTGCGAAGCCGCGTTTAGAGTTAATAGCGTGTGTCCGTGCCCTTTGGTCAATGGGCAGAGGGGTTGCTGGGGGATTGTCTGTCGAAGGTTTAGGGATGATGGTTGAGGCTGAGGCCATGGTGGATTTAGATTACACAAGTTGTATTCTTCGAATTGTCCTCTGTGGCCACACACCCCCTTTAAGTCCACACAACTTTTATCAAGCCTGAAAGTAACACGTTCACCTATCAAGGATTTTTCTGGGAGTGTCCACCCTCAGATGTGTTAACTTCCAGGTAGTTGATAAAGTGTGCGGGGGAGTGGTGGGTAAGGCTTGCGCGCACAAAGAGAGGAAAAAGAAGGAGACGGAGGCGAACGGTAAAAAGAGCTCGGTTAAGTAGTGGTTAACGCCAAGAGTGTTTCGCCAAGACTTGTGTAATGCCGAGGCCGAGAATGCTTGGTTTAGTCAAAAAAAAGTATGTTTCGTCTGGGCAATGTTTCGTGCCAAGAAATAAACTTTGCCGAGAAAAATATTTTGGGGTATTATTCTGGTGGGAAACGTGGATCGATGGCAGGACGGGTTTTGCTTCGTTGACTGTGAGGTTTCGTGGTCTGTTGGAGGGTGTAAATGTATATCTTAAAGATATAGGAGGCCCGAGCTCATAACCTGTTCAAATGTGTATGGGCACGATCTTATATCTATCAGAATATACTAACGCAATAATAAGCAAGTATTGCGGGCACGCCTTGAGGAGAGGTAGATTTATAAAGGTAGATTGGTAGGTAGTCTGTTCCTTATTCTTCTAAGCGAGAAAAGTGGGCGGCAGCCCCTATATATACAAGAGTGTACCCTCCCATTATCTAAAAGAATATAAAAGGGAAAAATATAAGTACGAACGTGTTTTACCGTAACGTCAGTAGGAAAAACATAAGTGCGAACGTATTTGACCCTGAAAACCTGCCAAGAAAATCCCAAAAGTTTGTATAAAACTAAAGTGGTGTGAGGGGTTTCGTTGTGGATGATAAGACATAAAGGACGGAACAATAACCATTAAAATATGTGATAAGCAAGCGAAATAACCCGAATACCAGATCAAGAAATATACATAAGTATCCTTATCGTAATAATAAAATATAACAGAAATAAATGCACTGTATGTCCTAGCTGTAGTAATGTATGCGGTGTAATAGGTATTGCTGAAACACTAACCAAGTAAGAGAATATACAATATGTTCAAGGAAATATTCATATGAAAACGAATAAGAAATTTCAACAAGTTTGCTGGAGAATTTTGGGAATCCTTATGCAAGATGTTAGGCATAAAAAGAAGTATGTCTACTGCGTACCACTCTCAGACTTATAGACAAACGGAAAGAGTACACCAAGGGCTGGGAGGCTACCTTCAGATATTTGTAAACTACGAGCAGGATGATTCGTACCACCTTCTACCCTTAGCTGAGTATGCCTACAAGAGCTCGGTAGTAAGTTCACATAGATTAACTCCTTTCTTTGCAACTATTATTATCATCCTCAAACAGAATAGATGAAGGAACGCAAAGTCCAGAGTCCATGAGCTACTATGTATGCTCACTCGATTAAAATGATCCATGAAAAGGTAAATGAATTACTTGAGAACCCTCAGGATAGTATGAACAAGTATTATGACTGCAAGGCCTGCAGTCAACTGGACTTCAAAATTACCGCTTTAGTTATGCTAAATGCTGACAATAACCACACTAAGCGACTATCCAAAAAGTTACCACCAAAATTATATAGTCCATTTAAAATCGTAGAATAACAAGGAAACTCAGCCTACAAATTGGAAATATCTGTGATGGAAAATCTCTCCTGTATTCCATATATCACTACTTGAGCTATACAGAATATCAACTTGACCAGGCAGCGAACTACCAACTCTGGCACTGGTAGATATTGAAGTAACCTAGAATGGGAGAAGGGAAAATATATTCAAAGGGAAATAATCTCTTATGAGAGAATATTCAGAGGACGTTTACGAAGAATACAAGAAATTTGATACATTGTCAAGTGGAAGGGATGTCCTGAAGATGCGAGCACCTGGGAACCACCGGAGCACAAACAGCATGCTCAAGAATTGGTAGAGGTTTTTCACAGGGAAAATCTGGAGATGACAAGAATGGGCTAAGTAGTATCTACACAAAGGTTTTTCCTGATGTGGCCAAGTTATGGCAGATGGTTGTTTTAACACTACTGGGAGGGGTACTAATAGAATATATTGCTTCAGGACGAAGCCTGGAAAAAGGGAGCTGATATTACCTATATGGGAAATGGTACTAATTATATGATATGAGTGTAGTTTTGGTAGAACCTACAAATTGGCCTCCAACAACAAAACATTTATTTTAGCATAGCCAGATATATAGCCTTCTAGAGCATACTCCAATAGCTAAGAAAATATATTGCAACCTTCAACGACCTTTGTAGCCTGATTTGAATATGAAAGCGTAAAATATCTGAAAAATGATTTTTTCTTATAGAAAAATATTAGTGCTTCCTGCCTATCAGCCCAACTTAGTTTAATGTCAATATGAGTTATAGTTGTTATATTATAAGTTCTTAAAGCTAGGATGCTTTTTCATTGAATTGGGTTACCTAAGGAACACCTTAGATCCAGATGAAATTAATAAGCAAATTTCTTACAATAAGACCCCTATCAGAGATGATTTACTAAAAATAATAAGTATAGAGGGCTTAGCTAAAGAATTACCGTCTAGTGAGTAGCAAGGATTTGATATCAGGAAGAGTGGGATTGAGAAAGTTCAATTTCATAATAGTGTAACTGAAGAATATCAATTAATATGTATTAAATAAGAGAGACGAGAAGATATATCGAGTAAGAATGGCTTTTATACCTCTTGTGAAGTTTGCTCAACTTGGCACTATCCAGAGCCCACTGCAGAAACAATAAATTATACCAGAGTAGTCAAAACAGAAAGAACAAAAGGTAGTTCTCATAGGCCATTAGCATCTTCAGTGGCTGCTGGCCGAAGTACAACAACCTTTAAGACACTGACTTCAAGCCAAAGTAATAAACACTCCTGTAAAGGCATTGGCTCTACAACAACTATCAATAATACTCTTACTACAGATTTTAAAGAAAAGGGTCAAACTCATCTAATAAGTGATAAACTACTAGATCATCAATCAATTGAGGAAGAATTCCCAAAATCTACAAATGTTGTCTACCTTTAGGCTCTAAGAGTAAACATAATAGGAAATTAATGTAAACAGTATATTTTTACATATTTAAATTCATACATGTATAACTTGCATATAAGATAAAATTTTAATAAAAGTACTTTATTTTTATATTTTTCTTTCATGGAGAAGTAGTTATTCTAGAGTAGAGCAAAAGAAAAATGAATTTATCTCAAGATTGATCCTCTCTAGATGCCACCCTTCAAACCGGTTTTCCCAGCTACAACCAAAAAAGCCAATCGTTAGGTTCTAACAAAACCACACTCTTATGAAAGTGTATAGAGCCGGAGGTTACTATAGGACTACAACCCATGCTGGCAAGAAGTAGTGTCTAGAGCAGAGCTGCACTACCTCAGTGAAAGATCTAGACTCTACACAAGGAGGACCAAGACTCTTGATAATATGTATGCATATTCCCTAAGTGTTTATATGAATGAAAGATGGCCATCCAGACTGATGAACGTGTATTCTGTAAGATGATAGCAAATGGGCTACATCAACTGCAACCTAGTTCATTTGGCAAATGGATCGAAGGCTATCTACTGGTGGAGTGCTAGACTCTCTAAGAAAAACAAATAGTTCGGGGTATTATTTGACCTAGCAGGACATACATCTTCAGGGTCAAATAGTATATCTATTCTCTATGACCTTAGTATAGGTATCCAAGGATACTTCATATATATGGCTAACATAAGTACTGGGAAAATTGTATAAAAAGCTCATGGACCCTCAGAGTTAAGGAAGATCCTCCCTCTCTTCTATATACCCAGCGATTGAAATCTCAAGACCATGAGAAATCATCACTACTTTGGTTTCGACTCAACCTCACCCTTTCGCCACGCCAGGGGGTGGGGATATGTCTTAATAATTCCCTCCTCTCCATGCTCATTAGGGTCTACCCCTTTGAGCTCCTTCTCTCCACTTCTGCCAGCTGTATTGATGGTTCCTCTTCTTTCCCAACTTTTGTTTTGCCTTGCTAAGCTTCCTGGTCTGCCCCGCTTAACCTTTGCACAGTCGGTAATTCCCTCTGACCTCCCTATCCAGCTGGGAGACTGGGTTGCAGTAGGGTGGAACATTCTACAGGCCTACAGTTGCTTTAGCAGTCTGATAGTCGATTCTCCCACTCTCACTTTGATGAGAACTCCCTAGATGGCTACACACACGACTCTGTTGGTCCTTGGGTCTATCCCTCCTCTAGCCTCAACTCCTTTTCTCCTCTCATCCTGATGGTTAATCAGCTGGCACCCTACTGCTCCTCCTCCTTGTTACGGGGTAGCCAATTCAGTACTGTTGAATTGACTAGGCCGTGCTCATATCGAGAAAATTGGAGAACTGTCAGGAAAGCTCGGTAAAAAGAGTGGTTAAGATAAAAGGGTTCTCAAAGGCTTTATAGCTTGTTAACTTAATATATTGTTAAGGTCTCTTCTCTGTTGCTTGATGATCCCTCAACTAAGGGGTTTTTTTTTTTTTTTTTTTTTTGATTATCTCATATATTCGCTGTTAACATACAGGAACCTGCATGGAGCACTAGCTATGGCATAAACGAAACGTTAATTCCAAACGTGCAAAACAAAAGAAATAACAGCACATGTTCTCCCCTAGTGATTACCATACCGTCACCACACCCAGGAATGGCGACTAATTCAAAAAGTATAGAATGAAATGATACCAAAAGAAATCATAACCAAAAGGAAAGATATAAATATATAAAAGAAAAGTCAAACCACTCAGTCTGAGTCATAGTCGGAGGAGGAGGAGGCTGCAGTAGCAAAAACTGCTGGCATAGTGGGCGGGAAGTTTTTGCGAGTGGCGCGGATATATGAGGCAAGACCAAGGATCATGTCCAGGTCGGCCCAAAGTGGAGAGCCATGGTCCATCGTAGACAGCTTCGGAAGGTAAAGCTGGCGTTCTCGGGACTTGGAGGGGCAGTGGAGAATTGCATGCGCGAAGGTTTGTTCGTCTGAGTCGCAGGAAGGGCAGGTGGGAGAGCGATCGGCATCGTTCCATGAGGGTTGCGCACTAAGATAGCACTTGCCGGCGCGCATTTGGTGGATTCGCCCAGCTGTGAAGCGGTCGAGGCCCATGAAGGCATGTGGGCGTAGGGACGGCTTATACTGGTAGTAAGGAGGGGGTGGGGACAGGAGTGTCCAATCGGTGAGAAGGTCCTTTCTGAACTCCTCCTTCATCAATCTGTAGGAGACAGCACCTGGGGTCGGAGGAGGGGGGGCTAAGACAGTGCCTGGTAAGAGGTGTGAGTTTATCTGTGGGAGTTTGAACCCGTCCGGTACCACCTTGACCAAGAGGAAGCACATTGCATCGATTGGGAGGTGAGAGCGGACAGCCGGTATGGGCCTTGGTTGGTTCCAGTGGAGGGTGATGTAGTTGACCCTAAGGCCAAGAAGGAGGTGGCGGGAGGAGTCCCCTGCCCTAAAATTGGAGTAGGATGGAAATGATGGGGGCAGCTGGGCTGCAGCTGGGTTGATCTCGGGAGGGAAACAGGCTAACTGTAGTGCGGCCATCCTCAGGCGATGGGGGAGGAGCGAGTTGAGAGGCGGGAGGCAAGCCTCGCAGGGAAGGATAGATACAGGAGTCGATGACAAGCAGTTAGTGACCCATCGTTGGACCTTACTCCAAAAGACCTCCATCTTACCTATCATCGCAGCGTTGGGGACGAGCAGGTCAGCTCCGTTGGTGAGGATCGGTAGCAGCAGGCCCATGGCCAGTCTGCGGTTCAGATAGGGTACTATGCCTATGCCAGGAGGAGAGAGTTGCCTGATGAGGCCAAAGGCCCCCTGAGTGAGGGCTAGTCTCTTAAGGAAGTGGGTGGAGGTTTCCATCGAGGGTGAGAACCAGTATCCTAGCCAGCGGACTACGGAAGAGGGGTGGAAGAGACTCCCATTGAGAGAGACAGGGGCAAGTGAGGGGGGAGAGCGATCCCTTGGAGTTCGCCAGTGCATGAGTTCGGTTTTGGGGATGGAGAAGGAGACTCCAAGTGGGGTAGCCTTCCTGCAGAGGCGGGTGTAGTAATGTTGAAGAAGCTCTGTGTTCCTCCGGTATGACCCAGACCCAACAGTGATAGTAAAATCATCAACATAAGAACACATAATCCCCTTTGGGATAGACAAGTGCAGGGAAGAAACATAAATTAAAAATAACAA
>QFET01010081.1:0-39171 GCA_003316355.1 Tuber calosporum | reverse complement strand
CGTCCTCTGGACTCAGCACTGGGCCCTGCCACAAGCTGGCCTCGCTTCTTTAGGTTCCTATTCTGAGGGGGCCCCTTTCCACCCTCGGTGCTGGGCTATATGCCCACAGGAATGTCTTCCTACCTTGTGCCCTTGCCGGCTTATTATGGGAGCTGGAACTACGTGTGTCTGGTACCTAGGCCTTTGGTTTGACTTCGGTCTTAGGTGCTGGGGCTTTCTTGTTTTGTGTTTTCTTTTGTTGCGTTTGGTTGGTTCACTGTTGGGGCTTTGAGTTGTTTTCATGTTGGTTTTGTTGGCTCTCCGGTTGTGATTACTGCGTGGCGGCTTGTTAGGATGGTTTTTTACACTGGTTGGGTCAGGCTTCCCTTAAGGTTTTTCCATAGCTTTCCGGGGTCAGGGCAGGGGGGGAGGTTTGTTTACTGCCATAGCTAGCGCTGCATGTAGATTCTGTACCTTGAACACGAATAAAAACTGAATTAAAAAAAAAAAAAAAAAAAAAAAAAAAAAAAAAAAAAAAAAAAAAAAAAAAAAAAAAAGAAAACTTGAAACTACAACAAAGACATGTCAGAAAATTCATGGATGCCTTTATAAAGGAATGACTCAGACTTAAGCCTTGCAAGTGCTAGTTTCACCAAGAACCTAGTGAATACCTGGTATTCATCATCTGCAGAAATAGAGTCAGTGTCGATCCCGTCAAACCGGAAGCAAGTTGGGAATGGAAACCACCAGACACTAAGGAAGGCATATGGTACTTTATTGGACTCTGCAACTTCAATCGAGGGATCATTGAGCGGTTTAGCCGAATAGCCAAACCCTTATATGAACTCACTAAGAAAGAAGTCAAATGGAACTGGACAGATCAACAATAACAAACATTCTAGAAATTACGCAGACACATAACTAGTATACCACTCCTGGTAGACAACGATCCTGACAAGGAAATTATGCGCAAAACAGATGCATCGAAATAAGTATGCTGTAGCATACCATTACAAAAGAAAACTGATAGAAAATAGCACCTTGTGGCTTACCGCTCCCAAACAATGACACCCAAAGAATGCGGCTGCCGCATCCACGATACAGGGCTATTAGGCCTTGTCCAAGAAGTGAAAGAATAGAGAGGCTATGGAAAAGGAATCTGGCACCAAGTCCTGATCATCATGGACCATAAGAATCTGGTACCCTTCACGACAACCAAAGAGCACAATGACAGAAAGATGATCTGGAGCGAAACACAGAGCCTCAACACTATCAGTATTCAATATCAACTCGGCAATGAACGTGGTAAACCAGACTCCCTCACCAGAAGAGCTGTGGAGATTCCCACCAACGACAAGGAAAGGATCCCGCAGAAATAAAGAATCCTACTGACAAAGGAACAATAAATCGAAGTTATGGAGTTGGTCCGATTCAGAAAGGCAGATGTAAGGATCCAATAACCAAGTCAGAAAAACAAACAAATAGGAGCAATTCGTGAAGTCTTAGAAAAAGGAGACATGGAAATATAGGGAGTGGCTATAGGAGCATGCATATGGAAAGAGTGATACTTATGGTATCAAGAGAGAAATTGAGTCCCTAACAAGCAAACGAAAAGGACTACGGTCATATGACAAAATCACGATAACCCAGCAGTTGGAGACGGCGAAACCAGCAAAACTACAGAACTTCTATCATGACAATATTACTGGAAAATTGATGCGGGATGAAATAAAAATATATGTCAAGAATTGGAACACATTTCAAAGAACAAAAGCGATAAGGCATACGCCCTACCCGCTACAACAGCCGAATGAGGCACCACACCAAACATGGAAATCAATGGTCATGAACTTCATTACTGACCTTCCCAAATCAGTCCTTTATAACGCCATCTTGGTGGTAATCGACCGATTTACCACAAAGAGTCATTTCATACCATGGACAAAAGATATGAATAAAACCGAGTTTGATAAAATATTTCAGAAAGAAATATTCAGATTACATTGACTACCACAGGACATTATCATAGACCGAGGAAAACATTTTACATCAGACCTATGGAAGGTGACTAAAAATGCATGCAGGATTGTAAAAAGGCTGAGCACGGTCTTTCACACTCAAACAGACAGGCAAACAGCGAGGACTAATATCATACAGAATTAATATCTACCTGCCTATGTCAACTATGCACTTGTAATTGGTCATGGTTTCACCTACTCGCAGAATTCGCATACAAGAACAGAGGGCAGGAAATAAATAAGACCATATCTATTAATGCAAATTACGGACAACATCTGGAACATGAAGCCATTGGCCACATGATACCTAATCAAAATCCAGATAAGGAAGGAATGCGTCAACGGCTCGAAATCCTGCGACAAGAAATGGTCTATACGCAATTACGACAATGGACATCTACGATCAAAACAGAAAGCCCAATTCGAACCTCTGGTCTGGAGATATGGAATGGCTATGCCAAGGAATATTCGGACCGCAAGACCATACAGGAAATCGGACCTAAAGAAAACCTGACCATTCCGGATTGAGGGAAAAGTGGTGTCAAGTGCCTATAATTTGGCCTTGCCTCCACACATGATGATCCACATTACCTTCCACATCTCACTCCTTGAACCATAAAAAGGCAATCAATTTTGGTACCAAAGATAACTACCTCCGACTCCTATCAAGATAGAAAGAGAAAGCGAATAAGAATTTAAGAAATAATCGATTCCCGAGTATACTGAGGACGACTACAATACAGAGCCAAGTGGACTGGCTACTTACCCAAACACTACGAGACCGGAAAACTTGAATAATGCCTGCATCGCCATTGAACCTTTCTATCAGCAGTACCCACAAAGGACAACTTTGCGTTACAGTCAAAATCGAACCCACAACTCAAAATACAACAACTATGAACCTGATGAAGGATGGGGCAATAGCCCCTGGGCTATCACACCAACCAGCCCTCGATATGCAACGCAAGAAGACAGACAAAAACAAGCAGAACACAATGCTCTTTCATAGACTACTTGTGTCTACGAACACTACAACACTTATGTACATGACAAATGAGGGAGCAATTTGCTCTCATGACGACCAAAGTTGCGCAAAACAGAACTAATACATAAGGATATATCCTGGATTCACTAATTTAACTACAACTGCACTGTCCATCGACACGACAAAATGGATGCTGGGTATTACCCAAGAAGGAAAGGAGATGTAGCTCCACTTAAGGAGAAGGATACACGCATCAGAAAAAGGAATACAACAAATTGGACACAGATGATGGGGAGGAGGGCAAAATTATAGAACATGATACCAGCCCCGATATCGAATGTCTGTAAAGACAAATTGAGGGCATACCAGAACAACTGGGTGGGGCGAAAGCTACATTTCGGCAGCTATGAAAAGATATACCGACCTACCAGAGCATAATTTCTGATCAGAAATGAACTATCCAGATGCCAAAGCTTATCTGGAAGAGGTCAGACATGTTGAAATTCTTCAATTCGTTTGATATATATATTTACTACAATAATATTGATTATATAACGACTTGGTTATTTCTAGATTATTCAGAAAAACTAAGGCATTTCTACAGCTAGAGTATATCATATTCTCGCTTATATTTTATGATAACAAGAGAAAATAAATGCATATATTTCTTATCTTATTTGCGGGATTTCACTGTTAACTTTCCATGTATAGTAACCTTTTACCAGTCATGTATCATGTGTTATCTTTCAGTTTATTTCGTGTACACCACTTCAGATTAGACAGATTTTATGGGGATTTTCTTGGTAGTGTTTCAGGGTCAAACATGTTCGCACTTATATTTCTTACTTTGTTTTCCCTATATTTCATTTGACTATAGGAGATTTGTGTACCTATATATATATGTGGTTACCGCCCTCCTCACTTAGAAAGAAAAAATGACAAGAACCACCACCAATCAACCTTTATACTACAATACTCCTCACACTAGCGGATGTACAGTATACTATTAATACCTGTATTGTATTTTCGTACACAGGCTACAAGATTGTGCCAATACAGATAATTTAATAGGTTATGAGCCCAGTACATCCAAAGCTATACGACTTACTCTTACCTGCTATCCTTCACCACGAAATGAAAATCCTTCCTAAACCAAAAAAAGAAACATTCAGAATGAAGAATGTTTCGTATAACGTCAAAACAAGTCCTCGAAACGCATAAAAAACAATTGACCGAAACGAAATATCGTTCTATATGAAACCTCCCTCGACCAAACGTTCATGGCGAAATATTTTTGCAAATTGATACATAAATGTCTTGGCGCTCCTTGCTAAAATCCAACTTTACAGATCCCTCAAAGCTGAGTTCTTACGGAAGTGCATTTCTGCCAACCCTAATCTTTCCCAAGTGCAAAGGAAAATATTGGTACTTAGCAACCTAAGTCACTTTGCCTTTACAAACCAAAAATGGCCATGGCAGAAACCACAGTTTCTTCTCCTCCTGCACTAGAAATTCGTGTATCAAACCCACGATCATATGTCAACAACTCCAAACGTATCTGGGCAGCCAGTTATCAACTCTGCTCTATCCCAAAGCTCACTGGCCCCGATAACTACAGAACCTGGCGTGACATATCAGTATATGTCCTGACTCTTTATAATTGTTGGGACATAGTAACGCAAAAGGAAACCCTGCCTGAGGAAGAAGAGGATGAAGAGGGGAATAATAACTCTGAGAGAATAGCTGAATTTCGTGATCAGTCCTAATGGGCATCTGCCTACTTCCTTGAAACGATAGACCCCCAATTTCTAATTTTATTATCTATCCACAAAACCCCCTCGGACATCTATAAGGTGTTTTAAGATAAATTTGCTCTAGAAACACTACCTGCTTCTTCAAACAACTCAATGCTGTTCTTAATACCAAGTACGATACCTCTGTACCAATTGCAGATCATATCAGATGTATGATAGTCTATGGAATCGCATGCAACACCGTTATTCCTCCTCCTCTGCTGATGACGGATATGCTCTACCATTTCTATTCAAATCGGTATTTGAGTTACTAGAAGCGAATGCAGCAGTCCTCCTCCGCTCCCTTCCTAAATCGAATGGTAATATTGTTGATAACCTCCAAACCAAGGAGGACCTTACCTATGATAATATCTAAAATAAGCTGTTAGACTTGAGACTCTCGGTTAGCCCTGAGAACAAAAAAGTGTATAAAAGCCCTAATATCAACAGAAAAGGAAGGGAAACTCCCTGGAGATCTGCTGCCACATCCAAGGTATTCACCTACTGAAAAAAGCATTACACCACTGCTCACGCTGAGGAACATACATGGAATGAGTGTAACAAACTCAAGGGCAACCACCAGAATAAGAGGGAACAAATGCTGTTAGTACAGTAAAGATTGACAAAGAAGAGATATCTGAACTGGTGAGTACATCCACATCTCTCCACTATATGCCTATTACTCCTCACCCACACAACTAGGTGATCGATACAGGCGCAAGCTCACACATGAAAAGCAGCCTAGACCTTATTATAAATCTCAAACCAAGTACACGAACGGTTAAGCTAGGCGATGATTCGGTAATACAATCATGTGGCCGAGGAATCGTCTAGCTCATGGCCAAAATTTCTAAAGGTCAAGTAGCCCCTGTATTCCTTAAACATGTCCTCTGGGTTGCGAAGTTGGGTCCAAGTACCTTGTTGTCATGGCGCGATATTGTTTCTTAGGGGAAAGGTTTTTCGATGTGTAGTGAAGAGGCGGATATGTTTGTATACAGGGAGAATAAAAGAGAAGTTATATAGGGAAAGCTAGACAGTCAAGTATATGTTGTGCAAGAAGAAAAAGAGGTGGCAAACAAGATGACCTACCAGCAGTGGCATGAAGCTCTCAGACATCCCTCGCCATTCAATCTCCCAAGTACCAACATTCAGACAATCCCAACATCCACCAAGTTCTGAAGACTGGCAATGTGAAACTTGCATTACCTCAACTCAAACAGGCGCAAAGCGGAAACAACAGAGCGAAGATGTGAAAACCCCTTTAAACTAATACTCTCTAACTTGAGTGGAAAATTATAAACACCATCCTTCGCATATTCCTAGTACAATGTCACTTTTATTGACAATTGTACGTGGTACACCTAGATTTTTCCTATCAAAGCTTAATCAGATACCGTCAAGACATTCACCAAGTTCATGAAAGATGGACAAAACCAGGATAATCCACCATCTAGCGATTCAGAACTGACAATGGAGGCCTGTATGTCAATAAAGAAATGATAACTTTGTTTAAGAAATACGGTATCTGGTAAGGGTAGTTGATTCTAAAGGCAAGCGAATAGAACTAGGTTTAGATCTTTCTTCATGAACGGAGAATGTGTAGGAAGGTTCGTAGATAGAGATTTTAAGTAAAACTTAGGATATTGTTAATATGTCTTCTCCTTGCTTAAAGATGGCTAAAGCTCGGTAGGTACTTCGATATTGATAACCCCTGTCTAAGTCTATGCGGACTACTTCTAACTACTATACTTGCAACCGTTTCCATGCTTCAATCCTAAATGGAAGAACTGTTTAATCCTGAGAATATTGTTACCCCAGCAGCTTATTGACACGTCAAAGGTCCTATTATTTTCTAATGTTGTGAACAATTTCTCATTTGGAGAGGTCGTTCCTTATTCTGCCTCTTAAACTTAGGTAGTCCATCATGGTATTTACCAATAGTTTCGTAGAACTCCAAGTGGCCAATATGGCTGGTGACCTATCTGGATACTACCGGCTTTCCCAGTGTCCTGCAGATGGCTTGCTGTATGACTTATGACCTACGAACGGTACAATACCGTATCATATTGCTATGCCTCTCCTAGTCAACCAGGTCAGATAGGTCCTTAGACCGAGATAGGCATGTTTTCGGGCTCTAAGTATGTTCTCATGTTTCTCTAGGACCCCACTCATCCTATTCTCTTGATTGGGCGGAGCGTTCCTACACCTTATGTCCATTCCAGCGAAGGCTATACGTAATGGGCCATATATCTGCAGACATGAGTCTCTTGCACTTGATTCTAGATGTAAACGGTCGTCCGGGTTTCCATCTTCATATAGCCTGCGCAGAGCATCTGGTTAGGCGGACGGCAACGACGTAAATGGTGTTACAAGAGGGGCTTTAAATTTCGCTTTGTTGGTGAGGGAACACTTTTAACCGTAGGTGCTGCAGGTGACGCCCTGGCCCGAGATGGGGGTGGGATGGTTATGAGTAGTATCTCAGCTGAATTTACATATGAAATCAGTCATGGATTCCAGTACCTTCTGCCCAATTGCTTAATAGTATCATTGATGTCAAAACCCCTCCTTGCAAACATGAATCAAATGGTGTTGCCGAACAGTACAATAGCAGAATCATCACATCTACCCTCTCTATGTTAATAATTCTTAAGATATGATTTAGGGCGGAAGCAGTCACAACTGCCGTATACCTCCGGAACATACTCTCTAATCGATTTATAGGAAATCTAACGCCCTATGAAGCTCTCTACAACAAAAAGCCGTTAGTAAACCACCTACGAGCCTACGGGACCAAATGCTTTGTCCACATACCTAAGGAGATGGGAAAAGCAGGAACTAAGTTACAGCCCAGGGCCATTGAAGGATACCTTGTTGAATATACTTCCTCCAGCAAGATATACTGACTCTACATCCTATCATTGCACAAAATCCCCGAAACGCTTTATCTCCACTGGACAACCAAGAGAATACTGCCCCTTGATCTCAAGGAAACTGCACCTTCATCAGATATCTTTACAAAGGTCTACCCATGTAACGGAATACTATTTGTTTCTACGATTACAACTGACTTGATGTTGATTATGACTTATTTGGGTTTATACCTGATAAGCACTACTATTTGGTTGTCCCTTCCTGCTAGGTTATGACTTCTTACCTGGTTATTCTTCCCTTGTTTCGCTTATCACTACCCATCCTTACCTCTACCCATTTGGGTATCGCTATCCTCCTGCTATACTTACTGGATTTGTATAGTAGTAGCGATCTCTTGTTCCTTCCTGTTTGGATATCATTACTTGTTTTGATAGCTCCATCCTGTCGCTTTTAACCCTCTGGTTTCGGAATATGGTTACCTTGTTATGCTTTCTCTGTTAGTATATTGTTAGACAGGATGTTTGTACTTTTGTTTAGTTTCCCTAGCTACAATCTTTTGTATTTAAAGAGCCTCCAATCCATGAAGATTTCCGACTCACAAGCCTCACAGGACTATCATCTTTAATACTACAAGTTGTACAGTGACTCAATTAGTTCCATACCTTATACCTTGTCTATTGAAGACCTATCAATCGATACTTCTCCCCTTATCCTAATAATATCTTCAGAGTCACTAAGAGGATTCTTGAGATACTTAGGAGCAGGTTACATGATTTGACCTAGACTTAAGTATACCTTTGATCTTCGGCAGAGGACTGATTACCCTTCGCCTACCTTGACCCTACAGTACTAGTACACCTCCCTGTATCCAAGAAGGCCTTGAGCGAACTCCTGGCGAGACCAGCTCACCCTAGCTAGCAACCATTTCACTTCCAAGAGATACCTGCAGGCACTTCAATAGAGGATCGGTAGCATCCTCCTCAAGACCCCAAAGTCCTGCGCCAGTAACCCCACCTACACCACCATATAAGGATTCAGAACTATCTTCCGTAGATAGCAGCAGCAGCGAAGATGAGGAGTAAGACCACGCCCAAGACCACGCATAAGCCCTAGCTCTACACCAATACCAAGACCAAGACCAAGTCCATGAATAGCTCCAGGAAGAACTCCACTCCAAGAAAGACCCAAGCTCAGAATCAAAATCAGATTCCAGTCCAGAGGACGGTTAAGAACAAGTACCCCCAGCTACGCCAGCTAGACAACCCAGTCTACCAAGAGAACCCAGAGAACCAAGTCCTACACCAGACGATTTACCTAGCCCAACAAGTCCACCTAGTCCACCAAGTCCACCAAGCAATTCAAGCCCTTCACCCATCGCCATATCAGTCCCCCCAGAGGCAAAAAACCCTTCTAAATGGCCTGCACCATTTACATTTACAAGAGAAGTAAAAGATCTAGACCTAATGAGAATCGACTCATGGTTCAACACAGTCCCACGATATATCGCCATCTTTGGCATAACTGACCATGCACCTGAAGCCCTGCAATACTATGTAGCATATTGCAGAGAGAAAGCCATCGATAAATTCACCCTATATGAATCTTCCCCGGGAGACCAAACATTTGCTAGACTCAAACAGATATTCGAGGCCTACTTCCTTCCATCCATATCCACAGATACAATCTATGAACTGTGGCTACAAGTCAAGTAAACTAATGACGGAATAACAGCACAGATTACCGATACTGTAATCAGACTTCAAACCTGGAGTGACTGTCTCCCCCGTGGAATAATTGCAGAATATTCAGCGAAGTAGAGACATATAGATGCCATGTATATCAAGCTCAAGCGAGAAGTGAAACCACATATCACTTTAGACACCTCCTTTGACCAGCTAGTGGAGATAGCAGAAAAGTGAGATTCAATTGCCTACTCTACAGGACTATATCAAAATCGTCAAGGAAATGCAACCTCTAATGGAGTTTCCCTACAAGCACCCAAGCGCCCCCAGTATAACACCTAGCGAAACCAACCAAGGTTCTCCAACAATACCTCTCAGCATCCAAGAGTATCCCAGCCTGAGAAGGATCGGCGCAGAAGAGACAATGATTGTTACCATTGTGGAATACATGGATACTACTCCGATAACTGCTATGAGAAGAAGAAGCTTACGAGGATCCAGCAGCGAGGAATTGGAGGCCCTGGGCGAATCAGGAAACCCGAGAATGTCACGAGAACATACTATACCCAGGGAGACGATCACCATGTGAATGAATCAATCACATTTACCACCTACCATGCAGGACCTAGAGGAACTCAATCCCAAGGCCTCCAAGCATACATGTCACGATTGGTGGCTAAGCAAGGCAGTATTCCGCATGAGTCATAGTTATGAGTCACAAGGTTGTTATATTTCGCACTATAACTCCTTAGAAGTCATGGGGTTTCACATGAAGCATACTAGTGCAATCATTGTTATATTGTGATTGGTTGATCGTGCTCATGACTCACATTTTTAAGTCATATGATGTAATGATTTTCGCACATGACTCACACTATGAGTTATAGGTTTAGCGCAGGTGACCACTTTAGGGCACATGACTTATTTTTTACGATTGGTTGGCACGCGGCGCAGTTGACTCTGAGGAGTCAGCTGATGGATTTCATACAATGACTTACTATGAGTCATAGAGGACGTGTGACTAATAGGTATGAGTTAACAGGGTTAGGGTTGAGGGAAGAGTGCCTATATAAGGACCTCTAGGCGACCTGTAGTTAGGACTCTTCACGCAACCATCTAAGTTCTTTCCTATACAATTACTTTAGCTCTTTACCTCTACATTCCTCTATTGGCATTGTGCGATAGGAACCATAGGGTTCGGCTATGATGACAACGTAGGCATAGGCCTAAGAGCAATAGTGGAAACTCGGTTAGTACTGCTCGTTGCAAAAGTACTCCTACCCTGGGGGCTAAGATTATCGCCACCCCCCATACCGTACTCTAACAACGGCCCTGTCATATTCATCCAACCCAAAGAGAGTAGTTACCTGTTGAAATACCAGCTTACTTCATAGGATCGTAACGTTTGGTTGTATCAGCTAAGCAACACCCAATTACAAATTGGCAGACTCTACAGACAACGACATCGACCTTACTGAGGGGGAAATCGATACCTCAACACCTGGTCCAGCACTTGAAGATGCAATTAGCACAAACCTATCCAGAGGCCAGTCACAAAGAACCACAATTCCGGTGACCACTGAGCCTCCCTCACCAACAGGAATCTGGAACCCGAAACCCCAAGACCAGAAAGGATGTCAGACCCGGGACCAGCAACTACCGGTGGGGGAGCAGGAATTCAACTAGCAGGATGTACAACTGCACAGTTCCAAGAAATCCTGACTCTGATAAACAACCAGCAAGAAACAACTAAGAACCGGATCAAGGTTGAGAAACACCCTACCTTCATGGAACAAGGACCAAACTACGAACCCTCTTAGTGCAATGCCAATTATTCTTTAAAGCGACACAAGAAACATGACATAAGGAATGCATCACCTACGTCAAGGGCTGCTGAGAGATGCAGCAGCAAGCTGGATAACCCCATTTGGAGAAGGACGCAGGCCGGAGACATGGACGACATATGAAGATTTCACTACAGCCCTCAAAGACCAGTTCGGGGATGTGGATGCGGAAAATGCAGCAAGGACAAAGTTTGACTGCCTGAGGCAAGGCTAGGAACCAGTCACGGAATACTGGAATGACTTTCGCCTCACAGCTACAAAGGTGTATGAGGATGATGGTACACATAAGACACCAATTCCTTAAAGGAATTAACCGAACGCTCCTGGACGCATGGGCAGCGGACCACATGGTGGCGGCAAATGTCGATGCCCTTGCAGCATGGGCAATTGAAAAAGAAAACCAGATCAACTCCATCAAGGACCTCCTAGGAAACAACAGTACCTTTATCGAACAACTGGAAACGCTCTGGAATAATAATGGAACGTGGAAGTCGGGCAACAATATGGAAACCAGAGGCTACCGAATGGACCTGGATGCTACCAGAGGCGCCCACGACTAAACCTCTCACGAGCAGAATTCACAACAAGAAGGGATAACAACCTATGCCTGGGATGCGCCAGACCTAGGCACAGATTCTATAATTGCCGAAATGCAAGAGATGAGAAAGACTATACCAGGCAGTTCAACAACAAGACCAACAATAATCGCTAGAAACCACGAACCAACCTATACGAAATGGAGATCAGAGAAACACCTGAAGAGTCGGGAAACAAGAAAGTCCCCAGTAAGAGATGGGTTGCGGGACAACAAAACCAAAACCATCGGAATCGGTAACATCTACGTGGCACTAACAAACACGGAAACATTGGAACAAGAAAAGGACCATGCCATGGTCAAAATGCGTTTACATGTCAAGGACAAGACAGTCATCATCAACGGCATGATTGACTCAGGTGCCACTGAGAATTCTACCGACAAGGAATTCAGCAACAAATACTTCTTACGAACAAAGAGAGGGTTAGAAATACGTGAAATCTACCTTGCGGACGGCGAGCCAAGCGCTATCGGACTAATTACCCATCTAGTGGAGGTACCTATGGCCATCGGCAGCCATAGGGAAGTGGCAACCTTCCAAATCGCAGATATACCCACCCATTAGGCAGTGTGAGGTCTGCCATAGTTAAGAAGACACAACTCCAAGATCGATTGGGAAAGCAACAAGATTACGTTCAGTAGCGAGATGTGTACAACAGTATGCCTCGAGATCTCGCCAGCAGTGGACTTAGTCCCAGAATCAGTAACTCTGGAAGAGAACTTAGAGATACACTTCTCCACTATCCAGGCCGAGGATGTCCAGAACATCAAAATCCAAAGATTGAGCGATACGGCCACACTCCCTACCCAGTGATCAGCCAAGGCTGTAGGACATGACCTGTACGCAGACGAGAGAATTACCATACCAGCAAAAGAACAAGCAATCGTCAACACTGGGATAGCTATAGGAGTACAAGAAGGCACCTAAGGGCGAGTGGCTCAATGTAGTAGATTGGCAGTCAAACATCAGCTTACGGTCAATGCGGAAGTACTTGACGCAGACTAGGATTCCACAGAAGCACAGGATCCTACTACCAACGGAACACTACTTGGAAGCGATGGAAGTAGTGAGGTTTACAGAAGAAGACGCGGGAATCCGCGAAGCAAGCAAAACTGATACACAACAAAGGGCAATCCACGATGCCCTGGAAAGAGGAGACAAGGAGATCAAAGGAGTGGCATTTGGAGTATGCGAATGGAAGGAAGCATACCTTTGGAATTAAGGGAAAATGTAGGTCCCCGAAGAATAAGCGATAAGGACAATGATAATACGACACAACCACGATGCACCAACAGCAGGCCATGGAGGCACAAACCAAACTACCGCCCTCCTAGCGCGGCTATATTACTGGCCAAGGATGCGAGACGATATCAAACGATATGTAAAATACCGCGATATTTGCCAAAGAACGTAAGTAATCTGGCATGCACCATACGGATTACTGCAGCCAAACGAAGCACCCCACCAACCATGGAAATCCATAGCAATGGACTGTATCACCGAGCTTACGATATCAGCCGCTTATGACGCCATACTGGTAGTGATCGATCGATTAAGGAACTTGAGTCAATTTATACCTTGCAACAAAGATATCTAGACGAAGGACTCTGTGCAAATAATCATGTAGGAAATATTTCGCATACATGGACTGCTACAAGATATCATCACAGATCGAGGAACCTTGTTCACATCGGACTTATGGAGCGAAACGACGAAATCGTTAGGGATAGAAAGAAGGTTGAGTACCGCTTTCCACACTCAAACGGACGGACAAACCGAGAGGACAAATGGCATACTAGAACAATACCTACGAGCCTACATCAACTATCAACAAGACGACTGGGCCAACCTACTACCACTGGCTGAATTCGCATACAACAACGCAAAACAGGAAACAATAAAGACCACACCATTTTATGCCAATTATGGTCACGACCTGGAGCATGAGGCAATGGGCCACATGATACCGAAAGATAGAACTGATAAGGAAGAGATGGGTCAGCTGCACAGTATCATACGTCAGGAAATGGTCTGTGTACAATTACGACAAAAAGTAAACTACGATCAACACAGAAAACCCGATCCGAATCTCCAGTCAGGTGACATGGTCTGGTTACTGCCAAGGAATATAAGGACCACAGGACCATGCAAAGAGCTGGATTACAAGAAAATCGGACCATTCAAGATCCATACGAAGGTGAGCACAAGTGCCTATAAATTAGCCCTGCCCCTACAGATGAAGGTCCACAACACCTTCCACATCTCACTTCTCTAACCATATTACTGTAACCAGTTTCCATCACAAAAGCAATTGCCACCACCTCCAATCGTGATAGAAGGAGAAAGCTAGAACGAACTCGATGAAATCATTGATTCATGCATACACCGTAAACGCCTACAATACAGAGCCAATTGGACGGGCTACTCACCAGAACACCACAAAACCTGATACCCTGCGGAGAACTTCAACAATGCCCGCACCGCCATTGAATGTTTCCATCTGCAGTACCCAAGAAAATCCCATGTGGGTTACAGTCAAAATCGAACCCACGAGGCAAGACCCAACGCCATAGGGTCCAGAGGAAGCCTGCGCCAATAGCCCCAGGGCTACTACACCTACAAGCCAGCCATACGCTACTCAGGAAGAAAGGGAAAAGCAGGCAGCATGCAACGCTCTTTCGTGGACTGCCTGTTACTACGATTACTGCAACACTCATTTACACCTTAAAGAAGGAAGCAATTGGTTTCAACAACAGCCCAAGTTGTGCAAACCACAACAACCATATAAGGAGATATCCTGGAAACATTGTTTATAGGACACTTGTCGTACTCACAGACACGACAAAATCGATGCTGGGTTTTACCCAAGACGAACAGGGGAAGCAGCACCCCTTACGGAAAACTATGCATGTATAAGGAAAAGAAAAACAACTGTGAGGACACAGTTGAAGGGAGAGGGGGGCTAAAAAACTGAAATCGAGATGATCCCCGTTGAAGAGAGTTTGCAACGACAGTTGCAATGGCTACGACAAAAGCTTGACACCGCCGAAGCCATAATTGAGGCACAAACAACTTATATGCGGACATATCAGAGAATGATTGATGACTGGGACTGGACTATTAGGGCGGCAAACACCACCTTAGACGAAGTCCGGAGCAATTACCAGACGGCCGAACATCAATTTCGGAAATTGAAAAAGTAATTGCGCAGGTTTGGAGAATGCCTGACGAAGATGGGACATTAAGCCAGATGGGACTCAGGCTTAAAGGAGAGAGGAGCTAATGTCACGATTGGTGACTGAGCAAGGCAGGAATTCGCATGACTCATAGTTATGAATCACAAGGTTGTTATATTTCGCACGATGACTCATTAGAAGTCATAGGGTTTCATATGATACACACTAGTACAATCATTGTTATTTTGTGATTTGTTGATTGTGCGCATGACTCACATTTGTGGGTCATATGATGTAATGATTTTCGCACATGACTCACACTATGAGTTATGGGTTTCGCGCATGTGACCACTTTAGGGCAAATGACTTATTTTTTAGGATTGGTTGGCACGTGGCGCAGTTGACTCAGAGGAGTCACCTGATGGATTTCATACTATGACTCACTATAAGTCATAGAGGTCGTGAGACTCATAGGTATGAGTTACCAGGGTTAGGGTTAAGTGGAGAGTGCCTATATAAGGACCTCGAGGCGACCTGTAGTTAGTACACTTCACGCAAACATCTAAGTTCTTTACTATAAAATTAGTTTACCTCTTTACCTCTACATTCCTCTATTGGCGTTATGCGATAGGAACCATAGGGTTCGGCTATCAAGACAACGTAGGTATAGGCCTAAGAGCAATAGTGGAAACTCGCCTAGTACTACTCGTTGCAATAGTACTCCTACCCTGGTGGCTCAGAATAGCACCACACCGCATACCGGACTCTAACAACGGCCAGGTCATATTCATCCAACCCATAGAGAAGTAGTTACTTGTTGCAAAACCAGCTTACCGCATAGGATCGTAACAATACATCACAGTCAATGGCTATAAAGCCAAGGCACTGTTCGATACAGCAACTACAGGAGCCAACTTGATATCAGCAAAATTTGTCTCCACCCACCAAATCCCTACCAGAGACCTCTAAACTCCTATCAACCTAAAGGTGGTAGTCAAAGGATCACTCTCTGCGATCAACTATGTTGCAAAGCCTGTCACACTGATTGACAAGGCAAGTGGCGATATATGTGAAGCCCTAGTCTTTTCTCTGGACAACTATGGTGTCTTACTGGGAATGGATTACCTTACTGCATACCATGCTGTAATAGATGGCGGAAAATCTATTATCACCTTTACTGACAAAGGAATCATCTTTACCAGCAAGAAAGCAACATATAGACGATTCTCAGCCATGAATGAACCAGAAGCCCATATCTTCATTTCCTAGTTTCCCACAGTATTCCATGGCAAGAAAACAGCGTAACTACCACCCTTGAAAGATGTCAACCACCACATGCAGCTGTAAGAAACAATTCCGCACGATATTCCAAGATTCTTCACTCTCCTTGACAAGATCATGTCATCATACTGAGCATTAATTGAAGAATGGAAAGCCAAAGAAATCATTTACCCAAGCGAGGCACACAACCCAGTTAACATATTCCCAAAGTTGAAACCCAATGGCAAAATCTGACTACTTGCATACATTGTGTTACGATGCTATGCGGTAAGCTGACTTTCAATAGGTAACTAATTCTCTGTGGGTAGGATGAATATGACCGGGTCGTTGTAATAGTGCAGTATGGGGCGTGGCGTTAATCTCAGGCAACAGGGTAGTAGTACAATTGCAACGAGTAGTACTAGGTGGGTTTCCACTATTGATCTTAGGCCTATGCCTACATTGAATGGATAGCCGAACCCTATGGTTCCTATTGCACAACGCCATTAGAGGAGTGGAGAGGTAAAGACGTGAAGTAATTCTATAGGAAAGAACTTAGATGGTAGCGTCAAGAGTCCTAGATACAGGCCTCCCAGAGTCCTTATATAGGCACTCTTCACTTAACCCTAACCCTGGTGAATCATACCTTGAAGTCACAAAACCTCGATGACTCATATTGAGTCATAGTATGAAATCCCTCAGCTGACCCGTATGAGTCAACTGCACAATGTTCCAAATCCAATCATAACTCGTAAAACCAGTCATGTGCCATAACGTGGTCACATGAGCGAAACCCATGATTCGTAATGTGAGTCATGTGCGAAACATCTTACATCCTATTACTCAAAAGTGTGAGTCATGCGCACAATCAACCAATCATAATATAACAATGATTTGTACTATTGTCCATCTTGTGAAACCCCATGACTCCTATTTGTCATAGTGCAATATATAACAACCTTATGACTCATAGCTATGAGACAAGCGAAATCCTGCCTTGCTTAGTCACCAATCATGACATTAGCTCTCCTCTCCGATCTCCCTGCGTCCTATCATGCCAAATGTCCTATCCTCGTTTAGCTTTTTCCAAACCTGCGCAATTCCTTTTTACAACTTCCAAACATGATGTTCGGGGGGCTGTGAACTAGTCTGGACCTCTTCCAAAGTTAGGTTTGCCGTTCTGATAGTTTGATCTCGAACGGGAATCATCCTCTGGTAGGTCCGCATATTCTCTCTTTGGTTCTGAATTGTGACTTCGTGTTGTCATGTTGGTTTCGTAATCCCTCAATTTGTTATACCGGACATCCCATATCTGGGCTAGTATCCGTTTCATTTGTTTGGCTCTTGTCTCTCCTTAACTGTGTCCTCACAGTCCCCTTCCTCTTCCGTATGCGTCCTTTCGTTTCGTTCAGGGGGGGTGTTACCCCCGAGCGTCTTGGGTAGTACCCGGAATCGATTTAGTTGTGTCGATGTATATGGCAGCTGTTCTTGAAGCTGTGCATCCAGGACGATTCCTTGTAGAGGTGTTGTTGTTTGCGTATCTTTAGTTGTTTAGGAAACCAATTACTTCCTTCCTTATCGCCTAAATGAGTAAGTCAGTTGTCATCATAGCAGGCAGTCCATGAGATAGTGTTATGTTCTGCCTGTTTCTGTCTTTCCTCCAACTTACCATTTGGGGGGCTAGTTGCAGATATAGCTCTTGGGCTATCGCCCCAACCGTCGCCGGGTGCCAAGGTCGTTTCCTTCACTGGCTCGATCTAGACTATAACCAATTCTGGCTTTCCTTGGGTACTGCGGATGGAAACGTGCAATGGCGATGCTGGCATTACTGAAGTTTTCCGCAGGGTACCAAGATTTGTCGTGTTTTGGTGAGTAGCCGGTCCACTTGGCTCTGTATTGTAGCCGTCTTCGGTGTATGCGTGAATCAAAGATTTTTATGAGTTCGTACTCGCTTTCTCCTTCTATCTCGATTGGAGCTGGTGTTGATTGCTTTTGTGAGGGAAACTGATTGCAGTGATATGGTTCGAGAAGTGAGATGTGGAAGGTGTTGTGGAGCTTAATCTGTTGGGCCAAGGCCAATTTATAGGCACGTGTGCTCACCTTCGTAAGGATCTTGAATGGTCCGATTTTCTTGTAATCCAGCTTCTTGCATGGTCATGTGGTCCTTATATTCCTAGGCAGTAACCAGACCATGTCGCCTGACTGGTGATTCAGATCCGGATTACAGTGTTGCTCGTAGTTTTCTTTTTGTCTTAATTGGGTACAGACCATTTCCTGACGTAGGATACTGTGCAGCTGACCCATCTCTTCCTTATCAGTACTTTCTTTCGGTATCATGTGGCCAATTGACTCATGCTCCGGGTGATGACCCTAATTAGCATAAAATGGAGTGGTCTTTATTGTTTCCTGCTTTGCGTTGCTGTATGCAAATTAAGCCAGTGGTAGTAGGTGGGCCCGGTCGTCTTGTTGATAGTTGATGTAGGCTCGTAGGTATTGTTCATGTCTACCATTTGTCCTCTTGGTTGGTCCATCGGTTTGATGGTGGAAAGCGGTACTCAACCTCGTGTCTATCACTAACGATTTCGTCGTTTCTCTCCTTAGGTTCAATATGAACAAGGTTCCTAGATCCGTAATAATATCCTGTGGCAGTCCATTTATGCGAAATATTTCCTACATGAATATTTGCACTGAGTCCTTCGTCTAGATATATTTGTTGCAAGGTATAAATTGACTTATTTTCCTTAATCGATCAATCACTACCAGTATGGCATCATAAGCGGCTGATATCGTAAGCTCGGTGATACAGTCCATTGCTATGGATTTCCATGGTTGGTGGGGTGCTTCGTTTGGCTGCAGTAATCCGTATAGTGCATACCAAATTACTTACGTTTTTTGGCAAATATCGCAGTATTTTACATATCGTTTGATATCGTCTCGCATCCTTGGCCAGTAATATTGCCGCGCTAGGAGGGCGGTAGTTTGGTTTGTGCCTCCATGGCCTGCTATTGGTGCATCATGGTTGTGTCGTATTATTATTGTCCTTATCGCTTGTTCTTCGGGGATCCAGATTTTCCCTTGATACCAAAGGTATTCTTCCTTCCATTGACATGGTCCAAGTGCCACTCCATTTATCTCCTTTTCTCTTCTTTCCAAGGCATCGTGGATTGCCCTTATTTGTGTATCAGTTTTGCTTGCTTCGCGAATTCCTGTGTCCTCTTCTTTAAACCTCACTACTTCCATTACTTCAAACTAGTGTTTAGTCGGTAGGAGGATCCTGTGTTTCTGTAGAATCCTTTCGTCGTCTTTTCCATAGATGTCTGCCGCCCTTCTTGTTTGAGCGTCTGGTTTTCCTCCTTCTTTTCCTAGTCGATATTGTATCTTGATATCGTATTGGGTGAGTGTTTCGCTCCGGCGAATTTGTCGGTCATTGAGTTCCTTTGTCCTGGTAAAGGGTACCTGATTTTTGTAGTCGGTAAGTACCAACACTCGATGTGGACTTCCTTTTGTATATCTTCTGCATTCTTTTACAGCTTGTACAATTGCTAACAGCTTTTGTCGTGTATGTCGTAGTTGTCTTCTGCGGGCGACATCGTTTTCGAGCGGTATACAACTGGTTGCCATCTTCCATCTTTCCCTTTTTGTGATAATATTCCTGACCATAGATATTTTGAACCATCAGTCTCTATCATGATCTCTTTCTCCGGGTCATAATGGACAAGGACTGGAGCTGATGTCAACCGCTGCCGTAACTCGTCGAATGGTTTCTGTTGTCGTTCTATCCAGTTCCACCTTACGTCCTTTTTTGTGAGTTCATATATGGGTTTCGTTATACGACTGAACCCTTCTATGAAGCATCGATACAAGTTGACCAATCCATTAAAGCATTGAATGCCTGTTTTGGTTTCTGGTGGCTTGCATTCCCATATGGCCTGGGTTGGGACAGGGTCGATAATGACTCCTTCCTTGTCGTTAGAGTACCCTAGGTATTCCATTCGTTCCTTATAGAATTCGCACTTGGATGGCTTGAGTGTGAGTCCCTCCATTCTCAAGGCTCCCATAACCTTGAGGACTTGACATTTGTGTTGTTCCAGGTTTTCTAAATATATCAGGATATCATCCAGGTAGACGATACAGCAGATGTTAAGACATCAACCCAGGTTCCGATTGACACATCTTTGGACAGCTGCAGGCGCTTTTTTGAGACCAAATGGCATCACCGTATATTCGTATATTCCATATTTTGTTGTGAATGTCATCTTCTATTCATCTCCATCCTTGATCCTGATATTGTGGTAGGTGTTCAAAAGTGTATGGGCGCGATCTTATATCTATCGGAATATACTAACGCAACACTAAGCGACTATTGCGGGCACACCTTGATGAGGAGAGGTAGATTTATGAAGGTGGATTGATAGGTAGTCTGTTGCTTATTCTTCTAAGCGAGAAAAGTGGGCGGTAGTCCCTATATATATAAGAGTGCGCCCTCCCGTTTTCTGAAAGAATATAAAAAGGGAAAAATATAGGTAGGAACGTGTTTTACCGTAATATCAGTAGGAAAAACATAAGTGCGAACGTATTTGACCCTGTAAACCTGCCAAGAAAATCCAAAAAGTTTGTATAAAACTAAAGTCATGTGAGGGGTTTCGTTGTGGATGATAAGACAGAAAGAACAGAACAATAACCGTTAAAATAGGTGATAAGCAAGCGAAATAACCCGATTACCAGATAAAGACATATACATAAGAATCCTTATCGCAATAATGAAATATAACAGAAATAAACGCGCAGTATGTCCTAGCTGTAGTAATGTATGCGGTGTAATAGGTATTTCCGCAACTCTCATCAAGTAAGAGAATATACGATATGTTCAAGGAAATATTCATATAAAAACAAATAAGAAATTTGAACAGTAGGCGTTCTGAATATCCAATTTCAAGAAGATTTTGGCTCATTAGAGTCGATCCAGTGCTTTCCCTATAAATGGCAGCGGGTATCGATCTTGTTTGGTTACTTCGTTGTGTTCACGGTAGTCCACACAGAGTCATGGTTTGCCATCTTTCTTCTTCACAAACCGGGTTAGGGATCCACCATTTGCGTAAGAGTCCCGAATCTATCCTCCGTTTTTGTTGACGCGGATGTATTCTCTCAGCTCTTACAATTCTTATTCTCCTAATGGGTATAACCTTTTTGCTGGCACTGTCTCCCCTTTCTTGAGGTTGATCTCCAAGTCGACCTTGGGACGATGTGGGGGCAGCCTTGCTTCTTCTCCTTCATTGAACATGACCAGGTATTGGTGATATTCCCTTGTTATGATGTTTCTGGTATTCATATTTTCATGTCCTTCCTTGGCCTTGATGGCTAACTCAGTGCTGATATTGATCGCTTCGATCTGACAAAGTTGGTTTGTCTCGTAATCTCATTTGAGGATACCAGTAACTTCGCAATTTGGATAGATTTGCCGAAGGATCTGGCAGAGAGATCTCCATGATCTCAATTCTTTGGAGTTCTGGTTTGTCGGTAATTCCAAATAGAGCTTCGCCTCTCATAGTGGGAGCCAGTTTCTCCACTTCTTCGCAGTGTCCTATGACAATCTGTTCACAGATTAACTGTGCGATTCTATTTCCTGGCTCAACCGTATAGTCATCTTTTCCCTGGTTAAACAGTATTACCTTGATCTCACCTGTATAATCGGCATCGATTACTCCCGCATTGACTGTAATCAAAGGTTTAACTGTCAACCCGCTGTGTGTAGCAATCTGCCTATAGGTGCCTTCAGGTAGTTTAGTGGCTATTCCGGTACTGACAGGTTTTTAGTCTTTTGCCGGTATAATAACTCTTTCGCTAGCAAACAGGTCATGTCCTGCTTGCTTTGCTGATCCCTTGGTAGATATTGTTGTTGTTTTGTTTAATCTTAGGAATTGGATGTTCTGGACATCCTTGGCCCGGATCTTGGAGCATTGCATGGTTAGATTCTCTTCCAGGGCATCTGCTTCGCGGATTAGGTCCACTGCTGGTGAGCCTTCTAGGCATACCGTTGGACACCTCTCGCTATCCAATGTAATCTTGTTGCTTTCCCAATCGATCTTGGGGTTGTGTTTTCTTAACCATGACCGTCCTAACACTGCCTCAGGGTTGGGTAGATCAGCGATTTGGAAGGTTGCCACTTCCCTATAGCTGCCGATGTCGATCGGTACTCCCGCGATATGGGTAATTGGTCCCATAGCGCTGGGCTCCCCGTCCGCAAGGTAGATTTCTCGTATTACTTTCGTTTTCTTTATTTGTATGCCGTATTTGTGGCTGAATTCCTTGTCAATAACGTTTTCTGTAGCGCCCGAGTCAATCATGCCGTTAATGATGACTGTCTTGTCCTTGCCATGTAAACGCTTTTTGACTATGGCATGGTATTTTTCTGGTTCCAATGTTTCCGTAGTTGTAAGTGCCATGAAAATGTTGCCGATTCCGATTATGTTGGTTTTGTTGTCCCGCAGCCAATCTCTTCCTGGACACTTTCTTCGTTTCCCGACTCTTCAGGTGTTACTTTCATCACCATTTCGTCAAGGTTGGTTCATGGTTTCCAGCGATTATTGTTGGTCTTACTGTTGAACTGCCTGGTAAACTCCTTCTCATCACTTGCATTTCAGCAATTACTGAATATGTGCGCAGGTCTGACGCATCCCAAGCATAGGTTGTTGTTCATTCTTCTTGTAAAATCTCCTGGTGAGAGGTTTAGTTGTGGGCGTCAGCTGGTAGCAACAAGGTCCATAGGGTCGCCTCGGATATCCAAATTGTTGCCCGACTTCGAAGTTCCGTTATTATTCCTGCCCGTTTCCTGTTGTTGGACAAAGGTACTGTTCTTTCCTTGGACGTGCTTGATCATAGGTACCGGTTTTCTTTTTCGATTGCCCATGCTGCAAGGACATTCACATTTACCGCCACCATGTGGTCGGCTGCCCATCCGTCTTGGAGCGTTCGGTTAATTCCTTTAAGGAATTGCCATCTTAGTGTACAAACATCCTCATTCGCGTCTGTAGCTGTGAGGCGAAAGTCATTCCAGTATTCCCTGACTAATTCATTACCTTGCCTCAGGTGGTCTAGCATTGTCCTAGCTGCATTTTGCACATCCACATCCCCAAACTGGTCTTTGAGCACTCTAGTGAAATCCTCATATGTATACCAGGTCTCCGGCTTGCATCCTTCTGCAAATGGCGTTATCCAGCTTGCTGCTGCTTCCCTCAGCCAGCTCTTGACGTAGATGATGCGTGCCGTATATTGTGTTTCTTGTGTCGCTTCAAAGTATAATTGGCATTGCACTAAGAAGGTTCGTAGTTTGGTCCTTGTTCCATTGAAGGTAGGGTGTTTCTCGACCATGATCCAGTTGTTGATTGTTTCACGCTAGTTGTTTATCAGGGTCAGGATCTCTTAGAACTGTGCAGTTGTAAATCCTGCTAGTTGAATTCATGCTCCACCACCGGCAGTTGCCGGTCCCGGGGCTGACATCCTTTCTAGTCTTGGGGTTTGGGGTTCCAGAGATCCTGTTGGTGAGGCAGGCTCAGGTGTCACCGGACTGGCGGTTCGTTGTGACTGGCTTCTGGATAGATTTGTGCAAAGTGCTTCAGGGAGAGCTGGACGCAGTGTTAACGGGTCGATGTCGTTATCCGTAAAGTTCGCTGTTATTGTAGTTATGTGTTGCTAAGAAGACGCAACTAAATGTTACGACTCTAGGTACTAAGCAGACTTGCAACCGGTAACTGCTTCTATTCGTGTGGGATGATTATGACGGTGTCGTTGTTATAGTCCAGTATGGGGCGTGGCGCCACTCTCAGCCACCAGGGTAGGAGTACTATTGCAACGAGGAGTACTAGGCGGGTTTCCACTATTGCTCTTAGGCCTATGCCTACGTTGTATAGATAGCCAAACCCTGTGGTTCCTATTGCACAACGCCAACAGAGGAGTCGAGAGGTATTGATGTGAAGTAATTCTAATGGAAAGAACTTAGATGGTAGCATGAAGAGTCCTAGATATAGGCCTTTTTTTTTCTTTTTTTTTTTTTTTTATATATCATATATTCGTTGTCAAGGTACAAGAACTTGCGTGCAGTGCAAGCTATGGCATAAACAAAACCTTAATTCCAAAAAAACCTATCACAAAGGAAACCACAGGCACATGAAGCTCCAACTAGACAGGTAACTGACCATACACCTCGTACGGTAAACTCGAGTAAGGGAAACCCAGCCAAGGAAACGTACAGAACCCAAGCTATCAGGTAAGGAAAGACCACAAGCTTTTAAGAACTTGGGGACGAAAAAAGGGGGATGGCAGGGGAATCTAGGGGGGTGGGTGCAACCAAAGGAGGTGGAGATGAAGGGGGGGATAGCAGCATGTCGGGAGGGAAGCCAACCTGCGTCTCCTGTAGATAGGCGACCAGGTTAAGGAGCAGCGGGATAGAGGACCATGGAGGGTCGTCCACACCTATCCCCTTGACGCCTTTGAGGTGGCATCTGCGCGCATCAGCGGTGGCCGTGCAGGAGAGTATGGCATGCTGGAAGTCCTCGTCGAAATCCCAGCATCGTGGACAGAGAGTGGGTTCCCCTTCGGAGGCCCAGGAGGTTTGAAGAGCCAGGTAGCTCTTATGGGCACGCATTTGATGGATCCGGCCAGCCAAGAACTTGCCCAGGCCCATGAAAGGATGCGGGGACAGTGACGGTCTGTATAGGTAGTAAGGCGGGGGAGGGCAGGCCTCTCCCCAGTCATCGATAAGGGTCTGATGGGCCCGCCTCCTAAGGCCAGTGTAGGCGGCGCGCATAGTTGTTAGCGGGGGGAGGGGAGGACAGATGGGTGCGAGATCAACACGAGGTAGGGGGGCGAAGGACAAGGATCCCAGAATGGGGAGGATGAGGTGGGCCATCACGTCATCTGGGAGGTGAGTGCGGACGGGAGGCCGGGGGGGAGGAGCTTTCCAATGGAGAGGATTAACGTTAGGCTGGAGGCGTCGTGCAAGGTGGCGCTATGAGTCTGAAGCGCGCGCCTGCAGGAGGGAGGGAAAGTCGTCGGGGAGCTGCCCTGCGGCTGGGTTGATGGTGGGAGGGGCGCATATTAGCCTGAGCGCAGCAAGCCTACGGCAGTGGGCGCACAGGAGGGTGATAGGATGGAGGCAGCACTCCAAGGAGAGGACCCAGAGTCTGGTGGAGCGAAAGCAATTGGTGACCCATCTCTGAATCTGGTGCCAGAAGACGTCCATGTGCCTTAGCATTCCGCAGGAGGGTACAAAGAGGTCCGCCCCATAGGTGAGGATAGGGAGGAGGACGGAAACAGCCAGGCGGTGGCACAGGTGGGGGGAGAGGCCAGCCCCTGGAGGGGAAAGCGTGCGAATAGTGGCAAAGGCGCCTTGGGCGAGGGCCAGGCGTTTGGAGAAGTGAGTGGATGTGGAGAGGGTCGGGGTGAGACAGTAATCTAGCCACCTGAGGGAGTTGGCGGGATCGAAGATCTGTCCATCCAAGTGTATGGGGATGATGCAAGGGGAGCCCCGCTGGTTCTTAGTGCGCCAGTGGATGAGCTCCGTCTTGGGAACTGAAAAGGGAACATTACGTGCTGCTCCGCGACGTTTGATCCTTGAAAAGGCTGCATGGAGCAGCTGAACATAGCGGCGATAGGAAGATGATGATACAGTTAAAGCAAAATCATCGACGTAGGAAAGTATAAGGCCCCTAGAGAGGGAATAATGAAGGGAGGATACATAAATAACAAAAAGCAAAGGAGAGACAGGAGACCCCTGAAGGGTGCCTACAGAAACGGAAGAAAAGATTCCAGGCGAGCCCTGGAAGAGGAGACGACAGGTGCGGCCAGTTAGGAAGGACCTGACCCTGGAGATAAGATAGTGATTTACTCCTTTTTTCCTGAGTACAGAGGAGAGAAAATCAGGATCAACGTTGTCAAAACCCCCTTTGATATCAAGGAAGAGGGTGGAGACGCGGAGGGCGGGGCGGTGCAGGGTGCGGAATGTATAAGCGAGGGTAGTGACCGCGTCAAAGGAGGAAAGGCCCGCAAGGGAGCCACATTGATTGGGACTGAGAAGCCCACAGGCCCTGGCAACGAGGGCGAGACTGGAGGCGACAATTCTTTCCAAAACTTTGGAGATCGTTTCGAGGAGGACGATGACCCTAAAGGAGGCTGGGCTGTCATAGGATGGTTTGCCTGGCTTGTCCAGGACCACACCGTTGGCCATTTTGAGGGAGGGCGGGTGGAATCCGTGGAGGAGAAGAGTGGAGAGGAGGGAAACGAGTAAGGAATGGGTGGTGCGATGGACAATCTTCCATACCCTATAGGGGACGGTGTCAGGACCCGGCGCTAAAGCGGAGGAGGAGGCCCTGAGGGCGGCGGAGATCTCATCTGAGGACAATTCAGGGGCATCAGAGTAGGGGCGGAGGATTGAGGGGGCCTGGGGCGAGGGTCGAGGAGGGAAGAAGTGGTTGAGGAGAGCATTGTTGATAGACTCGGGGGTATTAGTCCCTGGGAGGGTGGGGAAACGAGTTATCGGAGAACCTAGGGCTAGCCGCTTGGTGGCCCAGAGGGAAGACGGGGTGGCGTTTAGGAGGAGTGAGGTCCAGTGGGCCTTCTTTGCCCTTTTTATGGCCTTAAAATAGCCAAGGCGGGCAAGTCTGTCACCAGAGATATCACTGGGGGAATGGGTGGAGCGAGCCTTGCGGGCAGCACAGTGGTGTTCCTTCCTAAGAGCAGAGAGGAGGGGCGACCACCAGGGTTTAGCCCTAGGGGACGGGCGCGAGAGGGGGGTGTGATTGCGGAGCAAGGAAAGAACACGACCAAAATTGGTGTCAAAACAGGACGAAAGGGAAGCAAAGGTGGGGAGGCCGGGGGCGTCAGGGGCTATCAGCTCCTCAAGTAGAGGCGAGAGGGTGGCCCAGACGGTCAAGGGCCAGTTGGGGCGGGGAGGTGGTTGTGTGTCTTTAGGATGCCTAAAGGAGAGCACAATAGGGACGTGGTCTGATCCTGTTGAGGGGAGGGGAGTACTCCATGAGGAGAAAAAAGGAAATAATCCAGGAGAGGCAAAGGAAAGATCTAAAACAGAGGGTCTGCCCCCGCCTCCCAGAGGGAAGCCGGTGTAGACCCCAGGGGTGTTCCAGAGCTGGTAGCCAAGGTCGGCTGCTCTTGAGAAGTATGGAAAAGACACAGCTAACTCCGTGGGGGAGTGGGCCCGGAGCGGGTCACAGGAGGGGTGGTGAATGTTGAAATAACCCAAAGAGAGAATAGGAAATCCATCCAGGGGAAGCAACTCAAGAGGTGAGATAGTACGCGTGGAGGGGGCCCTGCCGGGGAGTGAATACGAGTTCATAACCCGCAGGCGTGGAAAGGAAAACCCAAACAGTTTGTCAGTTTGGAAAAAATCAAGACCCATAGTGTCTGACCTCCCAAAAAATACAGGTAGTATGACGCTCATGGAGAGTAAGGAAGAAGAAACAAAACAAGCCACTCTTGGCTTTTTGGGGGAGGAACAAGGTGGAGAAAAGGACTTGAAAATAGCAAAGGTGGGAACATGACCTCGAAAAACTGGAGGGTCCTGGATGCAAACCAGGGAAACAGAAAATGAAAGTTCAACTAAAGAATTAAAAAGGAAGAAAACACATCCCAGCTACCCAGGCAGTTGTGTTGAGCAAGGGAGAGAAAGGATGAGGCCCTAGGGACCTCATGCAGGGGTGTCGTGGTTGTGTAATCCATTACTGGGAAGAGCCCATAGGATCACGGGGGGCCGGGGAGGGGCTGGGCGCCACCTGGGTGGGTGTGGCACCGTGCCCGGAGGAGGACCGGGACATGACAGGGGCGGACTGAGCGGGCCTCATGGGCCTGGGAGTGGTAAGGTCAACAGCAGGACCCAAGGACCCCGGAGGGGGGGTGGAGGGGCGTGAGACTGCGGTAGAGCCATGGGGAAGATCTGGCAGGACGTCCATATCGTCATCAACTGTGGTGGGCTGGGCAGGAGCCAGAGCGGGGGGGGAGGATGGGGCCTGGAAGGGCAGTCCCGGTCGCGAGCTGAGTGATCCCCATCGCAGTTCGGGTAGTGTGGGGGAGAGGTCAGGCTGCAGCTGAGAACCGCTTTGTTGTTGCCCTGTTTGGGGCAAGAGGGATTGGAGCATCTATGGTCGGCTCTAGTGTGGTGGAGGTAGCAGAAGGGGCATACTAGGTGAGGTGTTTTGCATCGGGGGGCCACATGGCCAAAGGCCCAGCAGTTGTGGCATTGTGTGTAGAGAGAGGAAGAGAAGTCCCATTCCGACCGCCTATTGGCTCAGAAAAGAGGGACATAAGGGAGGAGGGAGGAGGCGTGCTCAGGAGCGGTGGTTATGACTAGCGAGCAGGAGTACTTGAGGCGGGAGGCCGGGTCCCTGTTGAGGAACCTAGCGGAGAGGATGGGGACCCCGTGGAGTTGAGGATTGATGTTGAGTGGCGGGAGAAGAGGTCGTCTTCATTCTCGGGGAGGCAGGTCGAGGGAAATGAGTGGATTGCAATTTGGACAGCTGTGGGAGCTGGGCGGAAGGGGAGCCAGGGGTTGTCGCCGACTGGGAATGACTGGTTGAGGCGTCTGGTTAGGGCCTCAAAGTATGGGGCGTAATAGAGGGCAGGAACTTGGCCATCAAGGCCAGTAAGGGAGACGGAGCCTCGGTCATTGACAGAGGCTTTGAAGCCATGTGGAAGAGCTGAGTTGGCATCGACCAGTACCGAGGCCGCCAGATCTGGAAGAAGGCCGGAAATGACCGCTACATCAGGGCGGAGGGCTGGTGAGGAAAGGGGGGCGAAAAACCTCCGAGCTGCAGTGGTGAGAGGGGGTGGAGAGGGTGGCGTTTATGATTGAGGAGAGGAGGAGGAGCCAGGACTGGGGGAGGCAGAGGTGGCCTGGTTGGCAGCTGGTGCCGCAACCTTTGCCGCACAGGGAGGGCTAGTCGGAGACTTTCTCCTCTTCCTTCTACCTACCACGATATGGGCATAAGAGGGGGCGGAAGTATCCCGGTCGCGGAATTGATCGCCCGAGAAACCATGTATAACCAGGGGTGTGCCTTCATTTGAAGGGGCAGGAGGTGGGGGAGGAAGAGCAGATTGCGGTGCTGGGCGCTTCGGGGTTGTGCCTGGGCGAGGAGGGATGACAGGAGGACTGGTGGTGGCGGGAGGAGGGGCGAGACTGACCCGGTAAGCTAGGTCACGGAGCTCTGACCGGATTGAGGCGAGGCTGGGGGCTGCAGGGTCAGGTGTTGAGGTGGAGGTTGGTAAGCCGGTACTTAGGAGTGCAACAGCAGAAGAGAGGGAGTCGAGCTGGGCACCAAGGGCTGAAATTGCACGAAGGGCGCCACACAGGAGCGGGATCAAGGTAATCTCTCTGGTGGAGAGGTCTTGGGGCCAGAGGGAGAGAGGGCAGGGACCTGAGCGTAGGAGAAGTTGATAACTTCCTTGATATCGTCAAGGAAGGAAGCGAGGAACCTGAGGTGGGGGGGGACATCCACTGTGGAGGTAGTTGCTGAGGGTGGTGTAGGGGCGGAGGCGAAAAGAGGGGGAGGAGGGGGACTGGCTTGCGCCATGACCAAGCCTAGGGTACGCAAGGACCTAAGCGAGGAGAGGTGTGGATGGGATCGTGGGAACTGAGTACACTTTTGACGTGGTGGTGCAAAATGTAGGGGCAGGAAAATAGGGGAAGCGAAGTGTGGTCCTAGATACAGGCCGCACAGAGTCCTTATATAGGCACTATTCACTTAACCCTAACCCTGTTGAATCATTCCTCGGAGTCACAAAACCTCGATGACTCCAATTGAGTCAAAGTATGAAATCCATCAGCTGACCCCTATGAGTCAACTGCACAGCATTCCAACTTTTTTTTTTTGTTAAATCCTAGAATTTATTTGCTTAAATAGGTGCATACCTCTGCTATAAAGGTCCTCCAGAATATCCACTCATGGAAGTGGAGTTGCACATGCAACCGACACCCTCATTGAACCCCCCCTGGACCCCTCCTTCAGGACTCCCCCAATTTGACCCTAAGGTATGTCAGTCAAAAACCTCCCCCACTGGCCTAAGGAAAAAACAAGCCGGCCCAAATTCCTCTGGTATGGAACCAACCGCACATCCCACACCCAAATGGGTGCCCACACCCAGCCAAGCTGCCAAGAACTGCAAGAAAACCCCACACACCCTCAGCAACAAAGCAAAAATACAGGTTCAAAAAAGCATAGGCAGGAAGCAACAAGAAAACCCACACCGTTCATCTGCTCCACCGCTGTCCAGGCCCCCATAGGCAACCCGCAGTAAACTCCTTAAAACAAAGGAAAACCCAACAAAAGAAACTTCCCTGATCTTGACAACTCTTCTGGTATTCAAAAGTCCGGGCTCATCAGAGAGCAATATGGAGTAACCAGCAACCATCGTCCTCTGCTCCTGGTGCAGGGAAACTATAATTTTCGTTAGAGGGGTGCTAGCCCAGGCAAACTACCTCCCATTGAGATTGTAAAAACCTGACCGGCCCGACAGTGAGAAACTTGAGACAGTGCAATACCGACTGCATTTCGCCAGTTTTGTCCGCCAGGTATGGGTCGTTTTTAAAGTCCCACGATGAAGTTACCTCAGGCCTATGGAGCCCCAAAATTTCAGCTAGGGGGATCGTGAGACTATTGTTTGGTGTTTACTCCCATTCCCACCTTCCCAAAAGGGAAAGCGAAAAGAGGGGTCAGGAAAATCGCTGAGAATGAGCTTTCTGAACAGCATTCCAAATCCTATCATAACTCGTAAATCCAGTCTTGTGCCCCAACGTGGTCACATGCGCGAAACCCAGGACTCGTAATATGAGTCATGTGCGAAACTCATTACATCATATGACTCACAAGTGTAAGTCATGTGTACAATCAACCAATTACAATATAACAATGATTTGCATTATTGTGCATCATGTGAAACCCCATGACTCCTAATGAGTCATAATGCGAAATATAACAACCTTATGACTCATAGCTATGAGTGATGCGAAAGCCTGCCTTGCTTAGTCACCAATCGTGACACCTTGTCCCCAGAAACCATATTACCATCAAGGGCCATGGAGCGATTCCCTACCAATCCATGATACTCAGAAGTGTTGCAAGAGCAATGTTCAGATCCACTATAGACCTAGCAAATTGGTACTTGCAAATTCGAGTTCTCCCCTCTCATGAGAAATACAACACCATCGAGACACTCTTTGGATCCTTTGTATGCAGAGTTATGCCTCAAGCAGATGCCAACGCCCTTGCTACAGCTATGAGAGTTATAGAATTTATCCTAGATGGATTTATGGCAAAATTCGTTTGGGCATACATGGATGACACAACAATCTACTCAGAAACATTTGAGGACCATATTTTAAATATCAGATCAGTCTTGGGAAGACTGAAGCATCATTAAATCAAAGCATTACTAGCCAAGTGCAAATTCTTCGCCACCAAGCTCTCTCTCTTAGAACATGTTATAGATGAAATGAGGAATTCATGCAAACCCTGAAAAAATTCGTTCGATCTAAGACTGTCCTATACCAAAATCGAAAAAGGATGTTCAGACCTTTATAGGAGTTCTGATATATTATTCAAAATTCCTCCCACACCTGGCCTCCACCACTGCCCCCGTCACGGCCCTAATTTCACAAGATATGTTTGAATGGCGAACCGTATGTGGAAGCCTTCAAACAGGTTAAGCGCCTGTCCAAGGAGACAACTCCTCTCTACTCTATCTGTTATGAGACATCAGCTGATCTAATATACCTCATTACCGACACTTCTAAGGTTGAATCAGGAGAATGGGTGGGCCAAGGACCCTCCCCTGTGAAAGCATACCCTGCAATATTCCATAGCAGAAAGTTTGCAACAAGTCAGCTGCACTACCCAGTCGATGAAATGGAACTTTTGGCGCTTGTGGATGCCATTAAGGCATTCCATCCGATTCTATATGGAACAAAATTCACGTTTGTGTCTGACCACAAGGCACTATCCTTTTTCCTGAAGCAAACTGACATACCTTCCGGCCAAACGAGATGGCGTATGTTCGTGCAATCTTATAATTTCGATATCATACACAGACCTTGAAAATACAATGTCCTTGCAGATGCACTATCAAGGATCTGTGAATACACCCCAGCTGAAGTTGACCAATTACTTGAAGACCCTACAAAGAAGCAGCCTATGAAGACCCCCTCCTCCGCCATGAATAGTGTATCAAGACACTACCTTGAGATCGCCCATGCCCAAGACCCTTCTTCTGCCCTCACTCTTCAAGTACCCTCTCACATTTTTACTCCTCAACACCACTCCATGTTGAACTCACCTCATGGCACCGGCTCAAACCCAACCAGCACTCAAGACGCGAATAACTACTCAGATTCTATTGAACAAGCCATGGACAAAGCAGATGATACCCTCGAGCTTGCAAAAATGCCATTCAAGGTTGTGAAATCCTGGAGACCTCCTCCTATCTCAGCAACCCTCAAGAGCCATCCCATGCCACAATACATATTGAGCGAGCCTAAGACCTACTGTCTGGCCTTGCGGCGAGAATTAACAATACTCCAGGTAATATGGACCAAGCACTGCATCCAGATGCTATCACTAACTACTTTGAAGGAATCCATGATTCTAACACCCAACTTTAAACCCTTGCTGTCACCACCTCTGGAAATATCGCCCCCAGCAGCACACCTACTAAACCTGACCCACAGCCCACACCAGTCCCTCCTCGACCCCCAGTTAAGGAACTGGACCGATTTCTTAAATCTAATAGACACTTAGGAATGCACAGGACTGCCTGTGCCTGGGAGGAATACCCAACCCACATGACTGGAAAGAATACAGGATACTTTCTCTCAGGATCTCGTGATAGTCCAGGACCCTTGCCTCTGTGCTCTTCTTGCAACTTTGTCTCCCCTCATCATCCCAAGCGCACAGCAGAATACAGATGGGCTGTTCCTCCTCCTCTCCATGATAATGATAACTACACAGTTTTTCATAGAGTTATTGAAAAGGGAAAAGAAAGAAAAATACCGGATATTGACCAAGGATGGAACCTACCGACCCCAGAAGCACAGTCAATTATGAGGACTGCTTCTTTGATCAGCCCTTTTCACAGCTTGACCTTCACGCTTTTCATCTGACAAACTACATGATAGGAAAGTGGTATTCCAGTATTTGAAATGCTACTCAGAATGATCCTCTCCTTGAGGTAGTTACTAAGTCTATCGACCACCCTGTCTGGCTCTTATATGATGGAGTCCTCGTCAGAAAGGGGAAGGATAACAGTAGAGACTGTCCTTATGTCCACTATGAAGCAAGCTATCAAGGTGCTAACATCAGAAGCGAAATCGTACGCATTACTCATGAACAAATGGCATATATGGGTTGGTAGAAATGTTTTTAATATGCATCAAGACACATCTACTGGCTCTCTAAGAGGAACGATTTCAACACTATGTCGGCAGATGCCACCTATGCCAGCTCAACAAGCAACCTACCACTGTCCCTGAAGGAACAATCACCCCTCTCCCCGTTCCCAGGCAGCCATTCTCGTCCCTTGCAATTGACTTTGAAGGACCCTTCCCTAGCGATTCCAAGCTTGAACTCATCATGGTTGTCTTGGATCAATTCAGTGGCTTTACCTACCTCATACCAGTCTCCTAGAACATCACAGCTGTTGAAACAGCCCACACCCTCATTGAGCGAGTCTTCTCCATTCATGGTTTCCCTACCTCCATGGTCTCTGACAGAGACCCCAAGTTTACTTCACCCTTTTGGACTCAGCTTATGGCAATTCTTAATGTTGATTTTAAGGAGGCTACAGCTTATCATAACCAGACCAATGGACAGAATGAGCAAAGAATTAGAACTGTTTGCCAATGCCTTAGGAACTATGTTAACCCCAAAGCAACTAAGTGGGTTCGACACCTACCTCATGTCCAGACTGCAATCAATGCAGCCTCCAGCGATAGAACAAAACTCTCCCCCTTCGAAATCACCTTTGGCAGACTACCACACCTCCTCCCAAGTGTCAGAGTTCTACCCACTTCAGTACCAGCAGCTGTTACGATCCTATGCGGTAAGCTAGTTTTGCAACAGGTAACTAGTTCTCTTTGGGTTGGATGAATATGACAGGGCTATTGTTATAGTCCGGTATGGGGCGTGGCGCTAATCGCAGCCACCAGGGTAGGAGTACTATTGCAACGAGTAGTACTAGGCGGGTTTCCACTATTGCTCTTAGGCCTATGCCTACATTGTATGGATAACCGAACCCTATGGTTCCTATCGCACAATGCCAATAGAGGAGTAGAGAGGTAAATAGGTAAAGTAATTGTATAGGAAAGAACTTAGATGGTTGCGTGAAGAGACCTAACTAGAGGTCGCCTAGAGGTCCTTATATAGGCACTCTTCCCTCAACCCTAACCCTGGTCACTCATACCTGTGAGTCACAGGACCTCTATGACTAATAGTGTGTCAAAGTATGAAATCCATCAGCTGACTCCTCTGAGTCAACTGCGTCGCGTGTCAACCAATCATAACTTATAAAATAAGTGATGTGCCCTAGAGTGGTCACATGCTCGAAACCCATGATTCATAGTGGGAGTCATGTGCAAAAATCATTACATCATATTACTCACAAATGTGAGTCATGCGCATGATCAACCAATAACCACATTACAAAGATTGCACAAGTGTGCATCATGTGAAACCCTATGACTTCTAATGAGTCATAGTATGAAATATAACAACCTTGTGACTCATAACTATGAGTCATGCGAAATCGTGCCTTGCTTAGTCACCAATCGGGACATTTGCTTCTCTCTCCTATAAGCTTAAGTCCCTTCAGGCTTAACGTCCCATCTTCGTAAGGCTTTCTCCAAACGTGCGCAATTCCTTTTTCAATTTCTGAGCTTGATGTTCCGCCGACTTGTAGTTCCTCCGGACTTCCTCTAAGGTGGTGTGTGCCACCCTTATAGTCTGGTCCCGGTCATCAATCATTCTCTGATATGTCCGCATATCGGTTCTTTGTCCACGATTGTGGCTTCGGCGGTGCCAAGTTGTTCTTGTAGCTCTTGCAACTGTCGTTGCAAACTCTATTGGTCGGGGATCGTCTCGATTTCGGTTTTTTTGCGCCCCTCTCGCTTTAACTGTGTCCTCACAGTTGTTTTTCTTTTCCTAATATGTCAATCGTTTTCTGTAAGGGGTGCCGCTTGCCCAGTTTGTCTTGGGTAAAACCCAGCATGAATTTTGTCGTGTCTGTGAGTACGACAATTGTCCTTGAAACAGTGTTTCCAAGATCTCTCCTCGTGTGGTTGTTGCAGTTTGCGCAACTTAGGCTGTTGTGGAAACCAATTCCTTCCATCCTTGTCGCGTAAATGGGTGTTGCAGTAAGCGTCGTAACAGGCAGTACACGAAAGTGCCTTGTGTGCCGCCTGCTTTTCCCTTTCTTCCAGAGTAGCGTATAGCGGGCTGGTAGATGTAGTAGCCGTGGGGCTATGTCCCCAGCCTTCGTCTGGACCCAATAGCGTTGGGTCTTGCCCCGTGTGTTCGATTTTGACTGTAACCCATTCGGGGTTTTCTTGGGTACTGCTGATGGAAACGTTCAATGGCGATGCTGGCACTGTTGAAGTTCTCCGCCGGGTACCAAGTTTTGTTGTGTTCTGGTGAGTAGCTGCTCTACTTGGCTCTATATTGTAGGCATTCTCAGTGTATGCGTGAATCAATGATTTCTTCAAGTTCGTACTTGCTTTCTGCTTCTATTTCGATTGGAGGTGGAGGCGCTTGCTTTTGTGAGGGAAATTGGGTGCAGTGTTATGGTTCGAGAAGTGAGATGTGGAAGGTATTGTGGATCTTGATCTGTTGGGGCAAGGCCCATTTATATCCACTTGTGCCCACCTTTGTATGGATCTTGAATGGTCTGATTTTCTTGTAATCCAGCTTCTTGCATGGTCTTGTGGTCCTTATATTCCTTGGCAGTAACCAGACCATATCGCCTGGATGGAGATTCGGATCGGTTTTTCTGTGTTGATTGTAGTTTCCTTTTTGTCATAATTGTTAACAAACCATTTCCTGACATATGATACTGTGCAGCTGACCCATCTCTTCCTTGTTGGTTCTTTCTTTAGGTATCATCTGGCCAATTGCCTCATGCTCTGGGTGGTGACCCTAATTAGCATAAAATGGTGTGGTCTTTATTGTTTCCAGCTTTGCGTTGTTGTATGCAAATTCTGCCAGTGGTAGTAGGTCGGCACAGTCGTCTTGTTGATAGTTGAGGTAGGCTTGTAGGTATTGTTCTAGTATGCTATTTGTCCTCACGGTTTGTCTGTCGGTTTGAGGGTGGAAAGCAGTACTCAATCTCCTTTGTATCCCTAACTATTTCGTCGATTCTATCCATAGGTCCGATGTGAACAAGCTTCCTCGATCTGTGATGATATCTTGTGGCAGTCCATGTATGCGAAATATTTTTTTCCGGAATATTTGCACCAAGTCCTTCGTATTCATATCTTTGTTGCAAGGTATGAAGTGACTCATTTTGGTTAATCGGTTGATCACTCTCAGTATGGCATCATAACCGGCTGATATCGGAAGGTTGGTGATAAAGTCCATTGAACAGGATTTCCATGGTTGGAGGGTTCCTTCGTTTGGCTGCAGTAATCCATATGTTGCATGCCGGATTGCTTTCGTTCTTTGGCATATATCGCAGTTTTTGACATATCGTGTGATATCTTCTCGCATCCTAGGGCAGTAATATTGACGCGCTAGGTGGGCAGTAGTTTTGTTTCTTCCTCCATAGCATGCGGTTCGTGCATCGTGGTTGTGTCGTATTATCATTGTCCTTATCGCTTCTTCTTCGGGTACCCAGATTTTCCCTTGATACCAAAGGTATCCTTCTTTCCATTCGCATGCTCCAAGTGCCACTCCTTTCATCTCCTTGTCTCCTCTTTCTAGTCCATCGTGGATTGCCCTTATTTGTGTATCAGTTTTGCTTGCTTCGCGAATTCCAGCATCGTCTTCTGTAAACCTCTCTACTTCCCTTGCTTCAAAGTAGTGTTCAGTCGGTAGGAGGATCCTGTGTTTCTTTTGTATACTTTCGTCGTTTTTTCCAGGTATTTCTTCCCCCTTGTTGTAAGGGCATCTAATTTGCCCCCTTCCTTCCTAGGTCGGTATTGTATTTTGATATCATATTAACTTGGGGTCTCGCACCATCGGATTTGTCTGTCGTTAAGCTCTTTTGTCCTTGTATATGGTACCAGGTTCTTATAGCCTGTGAGGACCAGGACCTGGTGTCAGCCTCCTTTTGCATATCGCCTCTATTCTTGCAAGGCTTGGATGATGGCTAAGAGGTCTTTATCGTGAAAATCGTATTTTCATTCCACGGGCGTCCTTGTTTTTGACCGGTATACCACAGGCGTCCATTTTCCATCGCTCCCCTTCTGTGATAGTATTCCAGAGCATACATATTTTGAAGCGTCAGTCTAGATCATGATTTCCTTAGTTCTATCGTAGGGTACCAGTAGTGGAGCTGAAGTAAGTCGCCTGCGCACTTCATGGAATGCTTCTTGTCAGTTCTTGTTCCAGTTCCATTTGCTGACCTTCTTCGTCAGTTGATAGAGTGGTTTAGCTAATCGGCTAAACCCTTCTATGAATCGTCGATAGAAGTTGCAGAATCCTATAAAGCACTATATTACTTTCTTGCTTTCGCGTGGTTTCCATTCCCATATTGCTTGTGTTTTAATAGGATCAACACTGACTCCGTCCTTGTTGATGATGAAGCCTAGGTATTAAGTTCGTTCCTTGTGAAATTCGCACTTCGATGGCTTCAGTGTCAACCCTTCTTTCTTCAAGACTTCCATAATCATCCTGACATGGGTTTGGTGTTGATCCAGGTTTTCTGAATATATTAGAATATCATCCAAATAGACGATACAACAGATGTCCAGAAACCTGCAGAGAATCCTATTGACCCATCGCTGAAACCCTGCAGGTGCATTTTTGAGTCCAAATGGCATGACCGTATATTCGTATATGTTGTATTTGGTGGTAAAGGTTGTTTTCCATTGGTCCCCGTGGTTGATCCTGATGTTGTGATATGCGTTTCGGATGTCTAGTTTAGTAAAGACCTTGGCTCTTCTGAGCCTATCGAGGGTTTCTCCAATCAGTGGTAGGGGATAACGGTCTTGTTTGGTGACTTCTTGAGCCCTCGGTAGTCCACGCATAGCCTTAGCTTGCCGTCTTTCTTCTTAATAAACAGGATAGGTGATCTCCTGTGTGCATAAGAGTCTCGAATCCAGCTCCGCTTCTTGTTGACCCTGATGTATTCTCTTAGTTCTTCCAGGTCTTTTTCACCCAATGGGTATAGCTTTCTTAGTGGTAGTGTTTCTTCTTTCTTGAGGTTGATATCCTAGTCAACCTTTGGTCGGTAGGGTGGTAGCCGAGTTTCTTCCTCTTCCTTGAACAAGTCCAGGTACTGGTGATTTTCCCTTGGCACAATGTTCCTGGTTTTATCTCTTTCTTGTCCTTTCTTCGCCTTGATAGCCAGTTCAGTGCTGACATTGATCCTTTCAATCCTGGTAGGCTCGTTCGTCAGATAATCCCACGTGAGGATTCCTGTGACTTCGCCTCTACGGTAGAACTTACCGAATGACATAGCGGAGCGCTCTTTGATTTCAATCTTTTAGCGTTTTGGGTGGTCCGTAGTTCCAAACCCTGATGTGCCTCTCATAGTAGGAGCTGTTTAAATTATGTGTATTGGCACAATCTTATAGCATGAGTACGAAAATACAACACAGTATTAAGAGTATACTATGTGCACGCTTATGTGAGGAGTATTGTAGTAAGAAGGTAGATTGGTAGTAGTTCTTGTCCTTAATTAACTAAAACAAAGTAGGCAGCAACCAGCTATTTATACAGGTGCGTATCCTCCATGTACTCAGTAACAAAATAGGGAAA